>WNGS01169217.1:22466596-22484230 GCA_020271785.1 Procambarus virginalis
CCCACCACCACCGTCTGGGATGACTTGTCACCCCAAACGGTGGGTTCTGTATCTAACCTGTATAGATACAGCTCTGTATCTGCGAGTTCTGTATCTAACCTCACCAGACTTTGCAGGGTGACTGGTTTGTTGTTCAGGCATGTGAGGGAAAAGGTCAGGGTCGTTCCTATTCTGCTTAAAATGGCAAAATGCTCCATTTGTTAACCTTTCTAACAAACAGTAACACACAGAGAGTCTTCACAATCAATAAAGTAGCAGAGTGTCTACACAGGAATAAAGTAAAAAGCAGAATGTCTACATATCAGTAAAGAAAAAATAGAGTATCTATTCATCAATAAAGTAACAATAAAAGAGTCACCACATCAATAAAGTGACAATCAGAGTGCCTACACATCAATAAAGTGACAATCAGAGGGCCTACACATCAATAAAGTGACAATCAGAGGGCCTACACATCAATAAAGTGACAATCAGAGGCCTACACATCAATAAAGTGACAACCAGAGTGCCTACACATCAACAAAGTAACAATCAGAGTGCCTCACATCAATAAAGTGACAGAGGGCCTACACATCAATAAAGTAACAATCAGAGTGCCTACACATCAATAAAGTGACAATCAGAGTTCCTACACATCAACAAATTAACCAACATCCTTATTAGCTACATTGGGTCTTCAATATTCCATTTCCCCTGTGACGGTCTACATACGTATTGCAGTCTTTAACTATCTACTAGATGTAAAGGGGGAAAATTGAGAAATATTATTATTCACTGGCAAATTTTTGTTGCAAGATTTACTCCTTAAGAGCAACACCGGGAGATATGAAGACGGAGAGAAGCAACAGTGCCCAACTACTTCGACCATCGAAGCTCGAACGCCGACTTGCAAGAAGCGAGGGCGTGGCTCTTCCCACCAGTCCAAGTGACTTAATTACAGAGCAACTTGAGCAATGTTCGATGCATGCGGCGCGCGTCTGGTAATTATGAATGTGAATAGGTTTGGACCAATTAAGTGTTTCAACTCGTTACCGCTAACTAGGTGAACGAACGATGTTGTTAGCAGCTTCACACAGGTAAAGGAGAGGAGTTCTGTGGGATTCAACAGCATCTCTGGTCAGGATATCAATACATAGTGAAATGTGGATGTATTTTCCCGTAGACTTGGACTGCAAATATTCAAGTCTATAAATCCTGGCAACTGAAGAGTCAGAATTGACTCTGTTCTTGATGAAGGTTTTCCGTGTTACTTAGCAGGATAACCTAAGGTTTTCCGTGTTACTTAGCAGGATAACCTAAGGTTTTCCGTGTTACTTAGCAGGATAACCTAAGGTTTTCCTTGTTACTTAGCAGGATAACCTAAGGTTTTCCGTGTTACTTAGCAGGATAACCTAAGGTTTTCCGTGTTACTTAGCAGAATAACCTAAGGTTTTCCGTGTTACTTAGTAGGATAACCTAAGCTTTTCCGTGTTACTTAGGATAACCTAAGGTTTTCCGTGTTAGAGGCATTATTTAAGCTTTCTCGTGTTACTTAGTAACATAATTTAAGTTTTCCATGTTACTTAGTAGCATATTCTAAGTTGTTCCGTGTTACTTAGCAGCATAATCAAAGTTTTCCGTGCTACTTAGCAGCATAAACTAAGTTTTTCCGTCTTAGTAGCATATTCTAAGTTGTTCCTTGTTACTTAGTGACATAACCTAAGTTTTTCAGTGTTGCTATATGATCAATAACAGACTATTCCTTGACTCTGTCTTTTTAGCGAGGGGGTGATACGAATAGTCAAGTGAAATATCAACACGAAATATAAACTTTGCAACCAAGTTCTGCAATATGCAGGGTTTGGTAGATAAGGTAATGCCAACTATTGCCATATCCTAAGCTTCTCCAATGGTTGTGGAGGATGTGCCATTGTTATGGGCCACTATGGCAACTTCGAGGCGCCCTTCAGATGCCCGCGGGGTTGCTGTAGAATTTATAACTTCGCCGCTCCTGCTGTGCCTGTTCAATGCCGACGCTTCTGAGTTGAATTATTGCGATTCCGTCGTCCCGCTAAAAGCAGCATGTCTGTGTGCTGGAGTTACAAGTATGCTGACTGAGTTATTTAATGCGTGTGTGTGTGTGTTCACAACACACACACACACACACACACACACACACACACACACACACACACACACCACACACACACACACACACACACACACATACACTCATACAGTTAACAGATGGAATGCATTAGGCAGTGATGTGATGGAGGCTGACTCCATACACAGTTTCAAATGTACATATGATAGAGCCCAACAGGCTCAGAAACCTGTACACCAGTTGACTGACAGTTGAGAGGCGGGACCAAAGAGCCAGAGCTCAACCCCCGCAAGCACAAATAGATGAGTACACACACACACACACACACACACACACACACACACACACACACACACACTCTAAACTTCATGACACATCAAACACAACTCCCATCACCATATAAGTAGTTCACAACGCACTCAATTGCCCTATGGCAACTTTCCTTGCTAGGAACACCAAACCGCTCTAACACAGAGAGCACAAAAAAACATAAGAATTACAAAAAAATGCCTAAAAATTATATTGGTCATACGAGCTCCTATTTACAATCCATTTACCTGGGCTCTAAGAGACTCGAACCGCAGCCACAAGCATATGAGGTCCAACCCAACTATTTACACATGTCCTATTTACATGGACGCATCCACTCACCCACACAATAACTAGCAGTGACTTTCCTGTACCTCTTCCAACCTTTATACTTCTTGAAGTTATCTTGGAGTCGCTCGTTATCATATCCAAGATGTAGTCAAATAGTTCGGTCGCTTCGACTCTTTACGTAATGGATCTTTGGCTAGTTATGAAGTTGATAGGTTGTATTATAAATATGTATTTTATATATATTGATAATATAATATATATTTATATTTTATATATATATATATATATATATATATATATATATATATATATATATATATATATCAACTAATTAAACCAAATATTAAATAAAGTATAAATATAAAATATTTATACTTTCTTTAATATTTGGTTTAATTAGTTGATTTTCTTTTCAATTTGTATATTTTTCTTTTTTATAATAGAATGATATATTTTGTATGACATCAGACAAATCTGTCGGTCATTCTATAGCCTAATGATAGAGAGATGATGATAGATAACGCTGAAAAGTTACTATAAAAATTATAGATATGGTATAGCTATATATTTTTTTGGTAATATGCTATAATATACTCTTGCATGCAATTTGAATTTATTATTTCCTATTGTTTACATCCTCTTGCTCATCAACTTAACCCTGAGGACAGGAAGAGGAATCCAATCAACTGAGGTTGAAAAGAATTGACGTAATTACATGAAAAAGTAATTAACTTTTAAAGTGTTAATGGGGGATTCCTAATTAAATCCGGCTCTTTGGGAGAGCTAAAGAAACTCTATTAGGTGAGTTAAGGTTGGTGTGCACAGTTAGGTAAGTATTGCTAGGTGACTACTGTAGTGAGTACAGAAAGGTGAATACAGTTGCTGAGTACAGTTTGGAGAGTACTTCCAGGTGTGAGTACTTAGGTAACTTCAGGGTAGTTCAGTCTGATGAGTACTATCAAGTGAGTAGTTTCAGGTGAGTACTCTTACGTAGATATGATCAGGTGATTACAGATAGTCAAGTACATTAAGTGATTACAGTTAGTTGATTACAGTTATTGGCTTTTAAGGGAGTCCAAGCAGTAGAGTACACGAACGTGAGATAAACCAGGAGAGTACACTTAGGTGATAATAATCAGGAGAGTACGTTGAGTACAATCAGGAGAGCACAATCAGACAAGTCCACCAGACCCACCTGGACGTCAGACTCTTGACACGTTCGGCTTTAACGCGTCCCAGAGCACTAGACAGTAGTGCGGACCCCAGTCCAACCCCTTCAGGGCCGGACTTTTCTTCCTAGGGCTCTGGACTTGGGTCAGGATCCTAGTCTAGCCCTCTCAGGGCCGGACTTTTCTTCCAAGAGAACTGGACTTAGGTGAGGACCCCTAGTCCTAGCCCCTCAGGGCCGGACTTTTCTTTGCTGTACCCAAGTCCGGCGTGAGAATCGACCACTCTGTGTGTACGTCCAACGTATAGTGCTTACCTAGATGTTCCTGTGAGGTTGAGCTTATGCTCCTGGATAGCTAGAGAGCACAGCAATATACTTAGAGGCAAGAAAACAAGGCTAGAAACTAGGAAACTAGTAAGTTCAACTAGATATTATGAAATTAGTACTCAGCACTGAAATTAGAAACTATTAAATACTACTAGCACTTAAAAATCTAGCAAATACTGCTAGCACTAGTCACTACTACTACCACCGTGGAAATTAGTCAACTCAACTAGCAATATTAAAACTAGTAAACATTACTAGCAACAGGGAGACAATTCCTGCAATCTATACAAATCTAGGGGGGGGGAATACAATGCAACTTCGGTCTGCTTCAGTTCTGCAATCATGGCTATGCTGCAGGAAATTGCCCTCTCAATTTACCCGTTGCATGAGAGACTTCTGTCCACAGCCTGGCTTTAATAGAGCTCTGTGTCTCTCCTGTCCATAGCCAGGCTTTAATAGAGCTCTGTGACCTTCCTGTCCATTGCTAGGCTTTAATAGAGCTCTGTGTCTCTCCTGTCCATAGCCAGGCTTTAATAGAGCTCTGTGTCTCTCCTGTCCATAGCCAGGCTTTAATAGAGCTCTGGGTCTGTCCTGTCCACAGACAGGTTTTAATAGAGATCTGTGTCTTTTTTCATCCATAGCAAGGCTTTAATAGAGCTTAAAATAGCTTAAAATAATAGAGCCAGATTAGAGCTGGGTCTCTCCTGTACACTGTCAAGATTTATTGCGGCTCCAGATCTCTTCTACCCACAGTTTGGCTTTAACTGTTCTCTAAATCACATGTTTCCACATCCAGGCTTTTATATATCTGACAGGAAAAATATGTGGCTATGGAACCTTTCTGAGGAATACAAGCTTTGTTTACATATGTCAATGTGATTTGTTGCATTAGTTGCAAAACACCATTTTTCCACATTCTTTTCATGCTTTGAAGAACCTTTTTAGCCATTTATTAACTGAATTAAACTATATTTTTAATCATAATGTTACTCATTTGTAGTTTTATATATGTATAAAATCATAGAGAACAGTCCTATATCACTTAATTGGCATTTAAGGTCTCTTGGGTAATTGGAGATCATCTGTTTTGATGATATTGTTGGAATATTTATGCTCATCAACTTGTGTCTTGGGACATGAGTCTCTACTCATCATATTCATACTCGGTGGTAAATATTTAATGAATGCCCTGTATCAGTGTAGATCAGTTTATCTGGGAACGTTTTGATATGCATTGTAGCAGTGTAAGACTACCAGAGACAGTGATATCAGTATCAGGTTCACTATCTAAGATAACTCTACAAGTTATCAAGTGGCGAGTTATTGTAACTCTACAATAACTATAATTTACACAACAGTGTAAATTATATGTGATGTTTGAAAAGTCCATTTCCTTCACAGAAATATCTGATAATGCGGTATTAATTTATTATTTAATAAACTAATGGAACTACCGGTATGTGGAGTCTCTCTTTAAGGTCATATTGAATGTCGGCGATGAGACACAATAACGTGGCTAAAGTATGTTGACCAGACCACACACTAGAAGGTGAAGGGACGACGACGTTTCGGTCCGTCCTGGACCATTCTCAAGTGTATCGACTTGAGAATGGTCCAGGACGGACCGAAACGTCGTCGTCCCTTCACCTTCTAGTGTGTGGTCTGGTCAACATATTGAAAGTCATTGTTCACTAAAATATTATTTTTTCTTAACCAAATTCATAAAATATATGTATATATTTAAGGTCTATATCGAGGGCCCCACAACATCGAACTACTGACCTTTCCCAGGATGCAACCCAGCAACAGTTGCCTAACTCCCGGGTACCTATTTAATGCTAGGTGAACAGATGCATTAGCTGAAAGAACATGCCCAGCTATTTCCATCTCATATGGAAGACTCTGAAGGCAGATGGCTTGATATACTTCTTCACGTAACCTATTACCTTCAACCTATTGCTAAATCTGTTTTCTTTCAATAGGGTGATGATGTTGGCTGGGGAGATTCTGGCCCATTTCTAGTGTACGGTTTCCTATTCTTGTTTTATATTCCTATTCTCCTTCCTTAGGAGGTCTTACAGCCTTGTCGAAGCCCCCTATCCAACGACTGACATTCTTTGGGATACAGCCCAGAACAGCTAACTAATTCCCTGATACCTATGCCCTGTTGGGTGAGAGAGGAATTAGATATAAACATTCTCAAATGCCTTGTCCTGCAAGGGAATCGAACCCACGGCCAGTAAGTCAGGAGTCGACCGTTCATCACCCTCTGTTCCAGGTAGTTTTTTCTCTCTTTGCATAATCAAGGATCTCTTGCACCTCTGATCTTGAAGATAAAGCCGAACAATTTGAGTTTGTATAAACAACTTGACTCGATATAAACAATCATCAGACAATTGACACGATGTTTACATAATTAGGCGAATGTTGATACTACAATCCCCATGTCGATGGGGATTGTGCAATCGCTAATGGAATCTAATCCCTGTATTGTCACATATTGCCAATTAACACCGTACAGGCCAGGACTGAGTGCATATCTTATCTTGAGGTTATCTTGAGATGATTTCGGGGCTTTAGTGTCCCCGCGGCCCGGTCCTCGACCAGGCCTCCACCCCCAGGAAGCAGCCCGTGACGACTGACTAACACCCAGGTACCTATTTACTGCTTGGTAACAGGGGCATAGGGTGAAAGAAACTTTGCCCATTTGTTTCTGCCTCGTGCGGGAATCGAACCCGCGCCACACAATTACGAGTTCTGCGCGCTATCCATCAGGCTACGAGGCCCCTAATAGTGAAGCGTATAGTGAAGCATGTTTCCTGGGGAGTTTCCCTTGCACTCGAATGAGTGAATGAGCGAACATACGCGTCATGAGAGATAACGCGGATGACATTGACAAACGAAACACCTTTGAAAGCGAAGACAGATAAGCAGGACTCAGAAAATTAGACATATAATGCATAGGACTATCAGAAGTCCGATCTATTATGTGTCTCATTCATTCACTCACAGAATAAATTTTAGAGTAGTCCAATCATTTATCTGACGCTTCGTTCATTCATGCCCAGGATTTATTATTTACGAAACCTGTGCATCTCTCCTCAATCATGGCTGCTTTGCTTACATCCATTAAACAGGTTATGAGTTCCGGAGCACTACAAGGTTGTATATAAAAAAAAAACAATTTCCAGCCTGTAAACTGTTTAATATAGGCGAGCAAAGCCGCCACCACTTAGGAAAGATATACAGGTTTCGTCAGGAATTGCATAAATACTTGATGAAACCTGGAAACCCACCAAAGGACACACAGTGAAGAGAACATACATATATCCTCTTTAAGTTCCACACACTCTCCCTGGGTCAGCCTTTTCCGCAAGAGTTCTGTACATCAATACAAATAACTGGAGGAGTGACTCAATAAAATGTGCCTCGGGTATTGTATTAGTTGAATAAAGAGACCTGGTAATAGATTAGATTATGTACTAGTGTTAAATATTGTATTGGATTAGAATAACTTGTTCTAACTTATTCTGCTCGACGTCGAATCCCAAGGGAGGGTCAATACAGCACTTCTAGTCCCAAGGGTGGGTCAATACAGCACTTCCAGTCCCAAGGGTGGGTCAATACAGCACTTCTAGTCCCAAGTGTGGGTCAATACAGCACTTCCAGTCCCAAGGGTGAGTCAATACTGCACTTCTAGTCCCAAGTGTGGGTCAATACAGCACTTCTAGTCCCAAGGGCGGGTCAATACAGCACTTCTAGTCCCAAGGGGGGTCAATACAGCACTTCTAGTCCCAAGGGTGAGTCAATACAGCACTTCTAGTCCCAAGTGTGGGTCAATACAGCACTTCTAGTCCCAAGGGTGGGTCAATACAGCACTTCTAGTCCCAAGGGTGGGTCAATACAGCACTTCTAGTCCCAAGGGTGGGTCAATACAGCACTTCTAGTCCCAAGGGTGGGTCAATACAGCACTTCTAGTCCCAAGGGCGGGTCAATACAGCACTTCTAGTCCCAGGGGTGGGTCAATACTGTACATCTAGTCCCAAGGGTGGGTCAATACAGCACTTCCAGTCCCAAGGGTGGGTCAATACTGTACATCTAGTCCCAAGGGTGGGTCAATACAGCACTTCCAGTCCCAAGGGTGGGTCAATACAGCACTTCTAGTCCCAAGGGTGGGTCAATACTACACTTCTAGTCCCAAGGGTGGGTCAATACAGCACTTCTAGTCCCAAGGGTGGGTCAATACAGCACTTCTAGTCCCAAGGGTGGGTCAATACAGCACTTCTAGTCCCAAGGGCGGGTCAATACAGCACTTCTAGTCCCAGGGGTGGGTCAATACTGTACATCTAGTCCCAAGGGTGGGTCAATACAGCACTTCCAGTCCCAAGGGTGGGTCAATACTGTACATCTAGTCCCAAGGGCGGGTCAATACAGCACTTCTAGTCCCAAGGGTGGGTCAATACAGCACTTCCAGTCCCAAGAATGGGTCAATACAGCACTTCTAGTCCCAAGTGTGGGTCAATACAGCACTTCTAGTCCCAAGGGTGAGTCAATACAGCACTTCTAGTCCCAAGGGTGGGTCAATACTGTACATCTAGTCCCAAGGGTGGGTCAATACAGCACTTCTAGTCCCAAGAGTGGGTCAATACAGCACTTCTAGTCCCAAGGGCGGGTCAATACAGAACTTCTAGTCCCAAGGGTGGGTCAATACAGCACTTCTAGTCCCAAGGGTGGGTCAATACAGCACTTCTAGTCCCAAGGGCGGGTCAATACAGCACTTCTAGTCCCAAGAGTGGGTCAATACAGCACTTCTAGTCCCAAGGGTGGGTCAATACAGCACTTCTAGTCCCAAGAGTGGGTCAATACAGCACTTCTAGTCCCAAGGGCGTGTCAATACAGAACTTCTAGTCCCAAGAGTGGGTCAATACAGCACTTCTAGTCCCAAGGGTGGGTCAATACTACACTTCTAGTCCCAAGGGTGGGTCAATACAGCACTTCTAGTCCCAAGGGTGGGTCAATACAGCACTTCTAGTCCCAAGAGTGGGTCAATACTGCCCTTCGAGCCCAAAAGCTGGCCCAATAACCTACGCTCGTACCCACATCACAATCGTAGCCTGCCTCACAGTTCCGATACGTCCAACCATGCAATATTTATAACCAATATGCAAGACAAACATTGCCAGCTTCTGCCCCGGGGCGCCGCCACTACGAAACGTTCGAAAGTTCCGCCAAATGTTATAGTTTACATTCAGGCGAGAGGGCTGGGGAGGGTGAGTCCTGTGTTGTTTATTTACCTTGAATCCGGATTTTACCATGAATCCGGATTGCTGGTGCTAGAACCGAGTGCAGGTGCCAGAGTCACTTGCAGGTAGAGGAGACTAGAGTGCGGGTACTAGAGCTGAGTGCATGGACCATCACAGGAGAAGGTAGTGTCAGAGGAAATGAAATGAGAAAACAAATGAACTACAAACGAAGATCAAAACACAGAATGAGTGATAACGAGGGGACAGAGACAGACGAACTAAACTTTGCGAAAGACCCTTGAAAGTGAGGGAAGATAAGCAAGATACAGAATATGAGACACATAATACATAGAATTATCAGACAGTGAGACACTGAAAGATAGAGAGAAATATATATATATATATATATATATATATATATATATATATATATATATATATATATATATATATATATATACTGTAGGTTCTAAGGTAAAGCCACAATTATAGAAGACTGATGGTGCAGAGTCTGGTCTTGACGTAAGGATCACTTCAACCGGATTTGGGGTGAGGAAAAGAGATGATTGATAACAGCTAAAGTTCCCCAATTCCTTTTGAAATGAAATTGATCCTAATAATGTACACCTGAACATTGAACACCAGGAAGAACGTTCAAGACTTGATCTGTTCTCAGGGCTCTGTTCATCTAGTTTAAAGTACCAGTAGGTCTTATATTTATCAAAAAGAACTATTAGAATCCATGTCTAGAGGTAGAAGCAAAGACAACATATAAATACGCAAAGAGCATTAATAATTTAATGCTTACTCGTACTAATGAGAATCAGAATCTTTAGATTAGGAGACGCGTATCGATTCGTACGCTTCTGGTAGAGCAAAGCTACTTAATTTTTAGACGTTTACTAATATGTAGGAACAGGCTACACTCTCAATATTCCCTCCAACCTCCAAACCGAACCGATGCTTTCGTGAATTAGTCGTTATCTAATGACACACAGAATGATTTGGTTCATTCTCGTCAAATAGTTGTGTGAAATTTTTTATCTTTAAGGTCGACTGTTTATGTGAATTTCAGTTTCTTTTAGACCACATCACCAAGTCTCTGAGAGATTCCAGTGTGTCTCGGGGATTGGTAAATCCTGAGGCTGTTTCCACAAGGGTAAAAATCCCCAAAAGTTTCTAAATGGGCTTACAACCTATATAAATCCAAATACTAAATCCGTGCTTGAATATAAAAGCAGGGACAGTAAACATGACCAATCACAGCTCATCGAGGTATCCAAGTGACCAATCACAGCTCATCGAGACATCCAAGTGACCAATCACAGCTCATCGAGGCATCCAAGTGACCAATCACAGCTCATCGAGACATCCAAGTGACCAATCACAGCTCATCGAGGTATTCAATTGACCAATAAAGCTCTTCATCCATTACAGCTCACTGAGGCGCCTAAGTAACCAATCTCAGCACATCAAGGCTCCCAAAAGCGATCAGGTCACCAATCACAGCTCCCCGTGGCTTTTAAATGACCAATCATATCTGACTGAAGCATTTAATTGGCCAATCACAGCTTCTCGAGGCTTCAGAGTAAACAATTAACAGTTCCAGACGCTCAAATGTGACCAATTGCAGTTCTCCGATTCACCAGAGAGACCAATCACAGCTCATCGAGGATCCCAGGTGACCAATCACTGGCTCCCAACAAAATATTTACCGAGATGTAAGTCACTCTCAACTCCAGACCACTACAGAGAACCACCAAACTTCTCTCCAACATTCTTCCATTGGAACACAAACTTTGTCTTCCACCCAATACGACGAAGGTATTCAGAGAATCAAATTTTGGAGACAATTACCCAATGGTCAAAATATCTTAGAGTAACATCAATTCAACGTCGAATGGTCTTTATCGACGTTGATTCAGTGTTAAAATTAACGTTGGTGTCATTGAATCTACGTCGAATCAACGCCACTCCTGGATATTGGGCCCTACTGGGTATGGTGAAATGTGACGTTTTTTCACAGTCGACTTGAGAATGGTCCAGGACGGACCGAAACGTCGTCGTCCCTTCACTTTCTAGTGTGTGGTTTGGTCAACATATTTCAGCCATGTTATTGTGACGCCTCGTCAGCACATGTTGTTGTGTACAGGGCTGATGTTTACTGCTCAGGGATGACCTACAAGCCTCACTGGTAAGCCAAATTCTTGGAGGAATTCAGTTCTCTTGAATCTACACAGAGAAGGATGATAAAATTAATTCCCAGACACCAGAAACCTTCCATGTAAAAGACAAAACTTCCACTCAGTTATTGTAGTGGAAGTCTGACTTCCACTACAGTAAGAGAGACTATGGGATGACTTCTGCCATAACCAGAACTGTTGTTTCATAATAAAACAAAGATTAATACCAATAAATAAAGAAATGGTAGAAACGAGAGAATTGGTCCTACAGAACTGCCAATATATGATGAATTCATAACATTTAAGCTTCTGACTTGGTTTAAGAGATGTAATTGGTGAATTAGTTATGAATTAACCAATAAATTATACCTTTTACAGCATGTCTGTGTAAAGAGTAGTGGTAGAAATACAATTGTAAATGAGACTTACTGTACGACATTTTGCCCCAGCGTTGCCTCAGGAAGGTAGCTGAATCTCAATTGGTTGTTGGCGGTCTCGGCATGAAGGAGCGATTGTGTGTACTGCACGAATGCCTTAGCAGATAATTCCTGGATTATGATTAGTTGCTCGGACTAATGAGAATCGGAGTTCTTAGACTAAGAAACTTGCAACGATTCGTATGCTTCTGGGAGAGCAAATTACTTTACCACTCAAATATAGAGTGTATGTTTACCAAATGCAACTTGAAGGGTACACCAAAGTGCTTGTGAATAGTTGGAGTAAACTTGGAGAGGATATTGCACTTCTTGGGGTTTACAAGGGGTATTCCTACAATGTGCTTCCATCAGAAGTTTTTTGGGGGTTTACCAAGAATGCCTTGGATGTAAATCCTTATCTCAATCAAAGAGGGATTCTGATATTAGTGAAATTGTCAGCAGGCAATGTCTTGCATTATGTTAAAGGAGACTGTTCTTTGTGGAAATCAAAATAAATAATTACACCCACTTGTTCACCTCCTGTGTAGTGTGTGAAGAAGAATTAATCATACGTTTTAGACAGGTTAATTATGAACATTTTTCCCTGAGGGCCAAGTTTAGTATCTCTACATGAGTGGGACCAATAGTATATATTGTGTTATAATAAGAAAACCCTACAACACATCAGCTGGGGTTGTTTTACTGATAATTCACAACTAATATTATTATTAATATTATACATTTCTTCCACCCACTCGTGAACAACTTCACTATTGTGCACAAATACAATAACAAGTACATACAAAGGCTGAAAACAAGGAAAAATATTTTTAACACAAAGCATACCAGAGATCAGGCATAAACAAACTGGAGAAGTTTAACTTTACTCTAAAAATAAGACGCATGGAAATGTTGCTTTGCAAATAGAGTTATTAATTTATAAAACAGGATGCCTGGGAGGACAACCAGCAAGGGATAGCCAGAATTTTTTCAAGTTAAGTTTCTACATATATACGAATAAGTTTGTTTCTGTGTATAAACAGGAAACAAACTTTTTCTTTTGTCGTATGCTCGTAATTATCTGTTTTTTTTTTATTTTTCATTTATATATGCTTTGGTCTCTGCAATTTTTTTATTTTATTGTAAGTAAAATAAATCCCTTAGGATTGAATTGGCTATTTGCGTTTTGTGTGTGTGTGTGTGTGTGTGTGTTTGTGTGTGTGTGTGTGTGTGGTTGTGGGTGTGTGTGTGTGTGTGTGTGTGTAATTACTATATGTGTCTGCAGAATCTATTTATTAGCTCTTGGACCCCGCCTTTCTAACCAATCAATTTTCTTTCTGTTATATCTACTACATGTACTTCTCTTAACACACACACACAGCACACACACACACACACACACACACACCACCACACAGGGAAGGCAGCCCGTAGCACCTGTCTAACTCCCAGGTACCTATTTACTTCTAGGTGAACAGATACATTAGAGTGAAAGAAACTCTGTCCATTTCTTTCCCCCTTCACTGGAAATCGATAAACATAACATAGGAATAATAGATGTCAAAAAAAATAAAAAAAAATTGGAATGAAAAATAACGACTCATGAATTATTTAACATTAAACAATTAACTGGTAACAATAATTATTCTAAAAAAGTCAATTAAAGACCCGGTCATTATAAACGCCTCGAGCAAGACCTCTGAAAATATTTTAATCCGATTATGTAAAAATTTATATAGATATCATAGTATTTTTTATTATTTTTTTAAACATTCTGTGTTGAATTTGGCATATGATTAGCAGCCTTGTTGCTGTAAGCATTGCATTCATCATCATGATGTTCTCAGAGTGGATTTATTATTGCAGAGCTCTAAGGAGCTAATACGCAGCATGGTTAAATCTTTATCATAAGCTGGGTGTTTGTAAATCGGAGTTTAAGTTAATTTCGGCGGTAATTAACCAGCTAACGCCATCTATGGGTAATAAAATTAAGCTATCAGCACCCAAAACAGCGCTGTCCATAGCAGTGGGATGTTGTGGTAGACGAAGCGTTCCCGCGCTTGTATATCATTGGTGGAAATTCTTTGTTGACATTCACCACTACAGCCAATCACAGGGAGAGATCAGCCACATGCTCCGCGCACTTCATATCATTGGTGTTCACCACAAACACTGATTATGGCTTTCTGTTTCAACTCTAATTTTCCAGACATACGAACTATTGCAACCATTTAAAAATTGTTTATTAAGTGATAATCGTACATTCGGATGTACAGGTCAGTAGTGCTTTCTTATTTAAACCAAGCTTACGTAAACAAGCGTAATTAAACAAGCTTGTTTGTGTGTTCAGGCAAAGGTGATGTTGTCTCAGAGCAAATATTGCTCCTTACCATAATCACCAATCATCAGCAAAACTCATGATTGTTGATTGTAGTGATATACTATAAATATATAATATATAAATATATATATCATATAAGATAAATATATATATATATATGATATATATAGTAATATATATATATATATATATATTGCGAACAAGCCTGAAATGGTCCCCAGGATTATATGCAACTGAAAACTCACACCCCCAGAAGTGACTCGAACCCATACTGCCAGGAGCAACGCAACTGGTATGTACAGGACACCTTAATCCACTCGCCATCACACCGGTCATAAGAGTGATAGCTGAAGCTATTTGAACCACCCCCCTGTAGACTATTCATAGAGCAGAGTATCCTGGCTGCTGCAGCAACACAGCACATCATTGCCGCCTCACAGCAGTAGCAGCCCACAACATGCAGGGGATTTCCTATTAGCAAAACTCCCCTTCACCTAAGGGCCCAGCTGCCTTCACCGGCTGCTCAGAACAATTCCTACTACAAAACACTTGCCACCACCCGTTCATGGCCCTCACCACACCCACAACCATCCGGCCACCCACACCCCTGCCACCCACACCACCACCGCACGAATACCGCCCACCCGCCCTCAAGGCTAGCCCCGCCCGCCCCTCCTGGCTGGAAGCCGTAATTGGCGTCATTACAGAGGCAGGGAACAAGGATTTCACATCAAACAATAATCGCAGGATCGTGAAGAATCGTTCTCCTCATTATGAGAATTGTTATAAAAACACTCATTGATGCTTGTTATCGAGCTCTCACTTGTTGTTTGTGTTACACCACACACACACAAAACACCAAAACACACAATCACACACACACACAACACCAAAACACACACACACACACACACACACACACACACAACAAGTTACCCAAATGAGCCACAGAGACAGTTAGAAAGAACTTCTTTCAGTGTCAGAGTAGTTAGTAAATGGAATGCACTATGAAGTGATGTGGTGGACAGGCTGACTCATACACAGTTCCAAGTGTAACTATGATAGAGCCCAGAGGCTCAGGAACTTGTACACCAGTTGATTGACAGTTGAGAGGCTGGGACCAAAGAGCCAAAGCTCAAAACCCCCGCAAGCACAAATAGGTAGAACACGAGTGTAAGAGGAAGGGAACTAGGTAACTTATCAACGTCTGAAAAAGAGAGAGACATAGAAGTGGAGAAAACTGGAGCCCTAACACCAGAACCACACACACCAGCAGGGTAACGAGGGCAGCACACACGCCATACTGGCAAACTTAGAAAAGGTCCAAAAATAAGCAACAAGACTCGTTTCCTGAGACAAGGTGGACTGAGCCTATGAAGAAAAATGTGAGAGAACCGGACTTCACTATCATTGGAGAGAGAGGAATACGGCAGACATAATAATCACGCACAACATTCCGAGGGAAAGTGATTTGGCACTGAATTGGAAGTCGTTTGACCTTAACCCAAGTCCCGACAGCTAACCGTAACCATTTGGGCGCAGAATAATGCATGTTAGCTTGGGAAAAATTCAGGCTTGACACACACATGGTAAACTCATGGTGAGCCCCCAGCATGATGAAGTGATGTGATGAAATATCTGTGCCCAAAATTGTCACCGGGACCGTCGGGACTTGGGTTAAGGGTCAGACGACTTCTAGTTCTTTTGTACAGTCAGTGTGACCTAGCGGTTAAACAGTACTGGACAAACAGACCATGGTCATGGAGCTCTGGCTGTCTGGGTTCGAAAAACCTTCAGGGGAAAAGATATATATATATATATTGTCGTACCTAGTAGCCAGAACTCACTTTTGGCCTACTATGCAAGGCCCGATTTGCCTAAAAGCCAAGTTTTCCTGAATTAATATATTTTCTCTAATTTTTTTCTTATGAAATGAATAGAAGCTAAACCCATTTCATTATGTATGAGGTCAATTTTTTTTCGTTGGAGTTAAAAAAATGAACGTAGATATATGACCGAACCTACCACTAACCCTACCTAACCCTAACCTAACCCTATCTTTATAAGTTTAGGTTAGGTTAGGTAAGCCGAAAAAGTTAGTTAGGTTAGGTTAGGTAGGTTAGGAGTAGTCCGAAAAACAATTAATTCATGAACAATTTCTATGGCTTATTAGGAAAATCGAAGCCTTGCATAGTAGCCGACAATGAGTTCTGGCTATAGGTACGACATAATATATATATATATATATAATAATATATATAGATATATAGTATATATATATATAAGCAAAAAAATGAAAGAGAATTAGGGGAAACAAATAAGAATTTTGTTGTGTAGACGGCGAAGGATGCTAAACATATTTCCAAAATTCAATAGGCAATTTCTTTTATTGCGGTTTTCTTAAACTAGCATTTTCCGTGTTGAAATGTGGCTGGGGTGTGGCTGGGGTGTGGCTGGAGGGGGAGGGTGGGGGGTGTGGCGAGGTGTGGCTGGAGGGGGGAGGGTGGGGGGGTGTGGCTGGAGGAGGTGGTGGGGGGGGGGACAGCCTGGAGAGCCCCGTCTGCAGACGTCTCACTAACAATGGCCCCAGCGAGCCGTGAGGCAACAAGACTTAATGTGACACTTGCTCACATAGTCCACATTGACGCAATGCGTGCCAATCAGCAAAGAAATAAGAAGAGAGAGGAGAGGAGAGAGAGGAGGAGAGAGTAAGAGAGAGAGAGAGAGAGAGAGAGAGAGAGAGAGGAGAGAGAGAGAGAGAGAGAGAGAGAGAGAGAGAGAGACTACAGCTTTGCTTACAGTTTCACCTGGTTCCTTATATGATAGTCCTCTATGATACTTTCAAAGTACATTCTCATGAAATAAAGGAGTACCTAGGAGCAGGTTTGAGATGAGCTGAGGTAGGATAACAGCTCTTGCTTGCAGTTTGACTAGGTTCGTCATTTGACAGCCTTTATGAACCAAGCTTAGTTAAAGGAGAGAGAGAGAGAGAGAGAGAGAGAGAGAGAGAGAGAGAGGAGAGAAGAGAGAGAGAGAGAGAGGAGAGAGAGAGAGAGAGAGAGAGAGTAAATATCATGTAATATAGTGAGATACATGTACTCATCTACTTGTGACTGCTGGATTGAGCACCGATCATGCGTGTGTTTGCACTTGACAAGAGACTCCATCTATTGGCAGAATTTAGCATAAAGCCCCACCCACTAATGACGTCACAGGTTAGGTAGTCAGGCAATTTTATTAATAACAACTGTTATATCCTACATTATCTAT
>WNGS01169217.1:22484330-22489330 GCA_020271785.1 Procambarus virginalis
AGCTTGAGATCACATCCCTTCGTTGCTTCAGTGATTATTTATTAATTCGAAACGCGAGGAGGACATCCAAGACGTCCCAGATCATTATCAAGTCAATGTGGACTCGTCGCCGGCAATGGATGGTATATTTTTCAGAGTATAAACACTAATAGTTAATTTTAATTCAGGAAATTGTATCGAGTTATGTCATACGTGAAACTTAGAAATTAGAGTCAATTACCATGAAGATCCTAATAGTCAACATGCGTTAGATTTTGAAGATCAGAGTAGACGCTAGGCCCTAAACTTTGAAGATCCTTTCAGGCCAGAAGCCTTAAACTTTCCAACCTATAATCTTTAAGCTGCGTCGAGGCTTAAGGTCACATGGAAAATAATGGGAAATAAGCTTTATGAAGGATATCAGTACTAGACCACACACTAGAAGGTGAAGAGACGACGACGTTTCGGTCCGTCCTGGACCATTCTCAAGTCGATTGTGAATGGCCACCACTCAGGCTCACAATCGACTTGAGAATGGTCCAGGACGGACCGAAACGTCGTCGTCTCTTCACCTTCTAGTGTGTGGTCTGGTCAACATACTTTAGCCACGTTATTGTGACTCATCGCCTGCACCTGGATATCAGTACTAATCTTAGGTACGTTCATATTCCCTTTTCATGGACACAGGAAACCTTAAATCCACGTATCCGGACACGTGATAGCAGCAGGAAGGTGTGTACAAGGCTGCAGTGTTCGGAATACCAATATTCCCAGCTGTGTCTAAGGTCTCTTGAAGATCTGATCTCCTTCGCTAGGCTCTTGACCTGTTGGAATGGCGTTATCAAATCTACGAAGTTTCATAGAATCGCGGTGTTTCTCATTTAACTTTTTCACTTGACTCACAACTTCTAGCATATATTTCTCAACTTGCATGGTGTTGAGAGGCTCCTCACCACCGCTCAACGGGATCTTGCTGTATTCCAGAATCTAAATGGTAATTCGATTCCACCAAACTTCGCACTCAAGCTGATTTCACGTCCTGGTTGCTTCAGTCATCCCTTCTACCCGTCCTCAGTCTGTCTTGATCTTAATCTTGGAGTTATTCCTCTTTCACACTATTTACTTGCATTTTCTATCTCTCTACTTCAGTCTTTTCCTATCTATCTCTATCCCTTCAGCTCTGCTCCTTATCTGATCCGTCTTACCCACACTCCGTCCACCTGATTTCTCAACTCCAGTTAGTTCCCTTCCTCCTGCTCTATTCCTCGTCTGCCTACTCTTCCATTCGACTCCTCAATTCCGCTCTCTAGTTCCCACTGCTCTGGCCCCCTGGCGGCCGGTGGAATAGCCGGAGAGGAGAACAGTAACCTTAATGAAGTACTCTTGCGGTCGACCAAATAAATTCTTTTTCCACCAAAGACCGAAATTTTTTTTAAGAACATTCTCTTTAAGTCGTTTTATCAGGTACTTTTTCACATCTTTAGTGACTGAAAATATTTATTTATTAACGGATAAGGGTTCGTATGAGTATGATTTTTGTTTGGGTTAAATTATGAATTATGAATTTACGAAATAATGATTTTTTTAACTATTTCAATTCTATTTTTAAGAACATTCTATTTAGGTCGTTTTATCAGGTACTTTTTCACGTCTTTAGTGACTGAAAATATTTATTTATTAATGGATAAGGATGAGTTCGATTTTTGTTTGGGTTAAATTATGAATTATGAATTTACGAAATAATGATTTTTTAACTATTTCAATTCTGGAAACATCCCTTCATAAAGAATTCGTAAAATCTTGATGTTTCCCCACAACTTTTTATTACCGAGTTAAATATCCATATACTTTTCGCTAAGCAAATATTTAAGGTGGACTTTTTAAGGTGGACTTTTAAACCAGAAACTGGATTTTCCTCTTTGGCTGGTAATATATATTTTTTTACGAACTTACAAATTAGAATATGTGAAACTCCTCTCTGTTTTTATTTGTATTTTCTCCTCGAATTGAAGTTTTACCATGTTGTTTTTCCCTCTACTAAGACATACATTTTGTTTTTCCTTAAAGCCTTTTTGAGAGTTTTCTTGATGCTTTGATTCCTGCTTTACCTGGGATTTTCTCGTAAGTCTTAAAAGTTACTTATCTTTAAGTCTTATATAATTTTTCCTTGAAGCCATACAGGTGATTTTTCTATAAATCATACCGCGTTTTGTCCCTTAAAGACTTGCCTGGGTTTCTTCTTTGAAGGTAATTTCTTTAGCCTTAAAAGTGTTTTTTTCAAGTCTTACTGAAAGATTTGTTTGAAGTCTAACCCGGTTTTACAAAAAATTACATAAATATATTTCAGGCAACGACTAATTGACACCAATTATTGATTTTAAGTGCTATTAAATAACCAGTAAATATATATAAAAAATATTTTTACAATGTCTATCACCTTTCTATTTAAACTCAATGATACATTATTCCAAAAATATTAGTTTCATTTAGATTGCTAGACACCTGTTTCGTCCAGACAACATTGAAATTTCTTGTTTTTGTTAAAAATTTTATTTGTGATTCTGATATTAATATTGTCTGTGTACTATGATGTTGTAGTGACTCTTTTTGTACATAATGTATTGTAATGTTTATACATTTTCATTTATATATGTATAGTCATATATGAAGAAAGTTTCAGATTTGATTGTACAGGGAAGATGACCCATAACTTTCCCTTCTCATGACTCTAACATAGTTTGGTGCCCATAGACTTCCCTTCCCATGCCTGTAACACAGCCTGGTGTCCATAGACTTCCCTTCCCATGCCTGTAACACAGCCTGGTGCCCATAGACTTCCCTTCCCATGCCTGTAACACAGTCTGGTGTCCATAGACTTCCCTTCCCATGCCTGTAACACAGTCTGGTGTCCATAGACTTCCCTTCCCATGCCTGTAACACAGTCTGGTGTCCATAGACGTCCCTTCCCATGCCTGTAACACACCCTGGTGTCCATAGACTTCCCTTCCCATGCCTGTAACACAGTCTGGTGTCCATAGACGTCCCTTCCCATGCCTGTAACACAGCCTGGTGTCCATAACCGTCCCTTCCCATGCCTGTAACACACCCTGGTGTCCATAGACGTCCCTTCCCATGCCTGTAACACAGCCTGGTGTCCATAGACTTCCCTTCCCATGCCTGTAACACAGCCTGGTGCCCATAGACTTCCCTTCCCATGCCTGTAACATAGCCTGGTGTCCATAACAGTCCCTTCCCATGCCTGTAACATAGCCTGGTGTCCATAGACTTCCCTTCCCATGCTTGTAACACAGCCTGGTGCCCATAGACTTCCCTTCCCATGCCTGTAACATAGCCTGGTGTCCATAGACTTCCCTTCCCATGCTTGTAACACAGCCTGGTGCCCATAGACTTCCCTTCCCATGCTTGTAACACAGCCTGGTGCCCATAGACTTCCCTTCCCATGCCTGTAACACAGTCTGGTGTCCATAGACGTCCCTTCCCATGCCTGTAACACAGCCTGGTGTCCATAACCGTCCCTTCCCATGCCTGTAACACACCCTGGTGTCCATAGACGTCCCTTCCCATGCCTGTAACACACCCTGGTGTCCATAGACTTCCCTTCCCATGCCTGTAACACAGCCTGGTGCCCATAGACTTCCCTTCCCATGCCTGTAACATAGCCTGGTGTCCATAACAGTCCCTTACCATGCCTGTAACATAGCCTGGTGTCCATAGACTTCCCTTCCCATGCCTGTAACACAGTCTGGTGTCCATAGACTTCCCTTCCCATGCCTGTAACACAGTCTGGTGTCCATAGACTTCCCTTCCCATGCCTGTAACACAGCCTGGTGCCTTATCACTCTCCTGTTTACTCTGCTTCCTTCCCCCACCTTGTCTCGTTATCACTTCCCTTCCTCAGTCTCCGGACTCCATAACGAAGCCTCTCTCTGTTGCGTTAACCAGAGCAAATAGTTCCTTTGTGGGGCTCTCAACAGGGTTCAGTTTTATTGGCGGTGTATCTACCGTTCTGGGTTATCTCTTTTTGCCTTCTTCCGGCCCTTCTTTTATTGTCATTTATCACCCTTTCCCCTCTTCACACTTCAGTGAATCTTGTTCTTGAAGGGTTTTTTGGGGGGGATTCTTGTGTGGGTTTGTTTCATGTGTGTGTCTACCACTGAACACCACTCAGTTCTTTCTCTCATATTCTCAGTCTATTTTTCCATTTCCTGTATTTTCTTCTGTCTTTTTTTCTATCCTACACTCTCTCTGTCTTTCTCCGCGCTCATATCCTTTTCTTTTCTCTCTCACCCTCTCCTTCCCACTCCTCGCCCCTCCTTTTTCACCTCTCTCTCTCTCTCTCTCTCTCTCTCTCTCCTCTCTCTCTCTCTCTCTCTCTCTCTCCCTCTCTCTCTCTCTCCTTTCTCTCCTCTCTGTCAATAAAATGTATTATTACATAGCACTGAAAACTGCTAAAACTCTACCCAGTTTCAAGTTTCTCAGAACATCCCAGGGATCGCAATAGATGACGATTTTTCATAAGGATTGACACTGGGTCTGACCCCTGACTTGTCATGACACTCACGTTACCCCATGTGTCAGCTTAGAGAGATGAGTGAGGCTATCTACAAGCGTCTGGTCTCCAATCTTGACTACTAATAAAGATACAAATTCTAGTGCGGTCACTGCTACTGTTATCACTTTTATTATCTCTGACAATACTGCTATTACACTAACATTAACAGTAATAATAAATATTAATAATAAAGAAATAATGACATATATAGAATCATCACATAAGGCATATTTGCAATCTATTATTAAAAATAATAATTCTCGTTCACTCTTAAATAAGGTAAATGTATAGTTTTAAATACATTCCGCTGACTGTAACAATCTAATTGAACAGATTTTCTCTCAATCCCTCACTACTCTGCAACAAGAAACCTTTTCCGTCACGTCCCTGCCGTTCAGACAATCCCTGGCATCAGGGCATAGAACGACTCGAGCATTTTCATGTATTC
>WNGS01169217.1:22494330-22495476 GCA_020271785.1 Procambarus virginalis
ACCTTTGAAAAAGGGAAGGCAAGTGAAGGGATAGATACTTTAAAACATTCTTAAGGAATATACTGAAGGGTAAAAATAGTTTATCTAGTACGAAATTATAAATGTTTCTTGTCCATGTTCCAAGTCTGGAAGAATAGGTTCCTGTAGGTGGTGATATTAAATATAATAACTATTCCTCTTAACACTAACTTTAGGCTGATATATTAACATGTATATGTGTGATATATATGTATGTATATATTAATATATATATATATATATATATATATATATATATTATATATATATGAACTCACATTTGGGGAGTTGGGGAGCTCGATCTCAGGCCTGAAAATTACGAAACCGTCGCTCTACCAACCAGTTTACGTTACTAACAATAAAGACACGTCACAGAAATAACATGACTGTTTGCCGTGAGCGTTTCCTTTATTATAAATTGAATAATAAAGCCATTAATAAAGAACTCAATAACAAGAAATCTACACTTGGTATTAAGAAAAATTCTTTTGGGGGTTAAAAAATTGTTTTCCATGTAAATGAATGATGCAAAGCACTTTGGAAAAGTCCTTTTGTGAATAAAATTTCGATATTTAACAGTAATCTAGTTAATTTTAGTTCTGTATTTCTCTCTCACTGAGAGGCTCCTTGTTCCACGCGAACCTCCAGCACGAGAGGTGAGAGTTCTGTCGACTGAGACACGAGCTAGCCACAATGAGGAAGAATTTCAGATGCATCAAACCTTTGCCTGACTGAAACTTAAAAGGCAGCCACTGGAAGGCCTAAAGTTTCAGTTTGGGCAATGATTTGATGATATGATAACCACATGTGAAAAATAGAGAATGCTTAACGCGTTTTCGGCTAATTCGCCTTCATCAGAGCGAAGTAGAATGAAGATCCTCTTCATTCTACTTGCTCTGTATGAAAAGCGAATTAGCTAATATATATATATATATATATAGTATATATATATATTATATATATAGATATATATATATATATATATATTACACTTTAATTTAAAACAAGTGGGTTACAAGAATACAAAACTTCATGAAATACAACTTCAAATCAAAAATAATCTTAGGAAACATCACTTACATTAAATATTAACATCGTCGACCAGTTCTTTAAATACTCAGGGGAAAT
>WNGS01169217.1:22495501-22509289 GCA_020271785.1 Procambarus virginalis
CTCGACCAGGCCTCCACCCCCAGGAAGCAGCCTTTGATGTATATATATATATATATATATATACACAGAGAGGAATAGAGATTGATGGGAAACCAGACAGTGGAACGGACAAATAGAGTGGCAGCTTCTGTAAGACAGAGACCAAATATCAGAGGGACAGGTATATGCAAGAGAATATAAACAGTAACCAAGAAACAGACAGTGATCAATGATTGACAGATATACACAAATAGACGGAAAGACAGAGCCTTCACTAAACCAGAGTTATTTAGTGAAATCCTCATTGCTTTAATCTGGTTAACAAAAATCCTTGCTTCCAAATTCCTCTCTAATGAATTAAATTATTTGAAACACAGTGCATATAATATGCTAACTCTAGGTACTATACAAGCACTCAGCAGACTCTAGGTACTATACAAGCACTCAGCAGACTCTGGGTACTATACAAGCACTCAGCAGACTCTGGGTACTATACAAGCACTCAGCAGACTCTGGGTACTATACAAACACTCAACAGACTCTGGATACTATACAAGCACTCAGCAGACTCTGGGTACTATACAAGCACTCAGCAGACTCTGGGTACTATACAAGCACTCAGCAGACTCTGGGTACTATACAAACACTCAGCAGACTCTGGGTACTATACAAGCACTCAGCAGACTCTGGGTACTATACAAGCACTCAGCAGACTCTGGGCACTATACAAGCACTCATTCAGCAGACTGTGGATTAATTCATTGCTTTCTGTACTATTCATCAAGCCAAAATCTTCAAGCACTGATTTTGACAGCCTCTCATAAATGATTATTAACTGCTTAAGCAGATGAACCCTGCTGGAACTATATGCTTTTAAACTATTGATTTGTGTGGGTATTATGAATCTCAGATTCAATGTACGTTCATTCCTGTTGAACTCGGAGCTGGTTTATGAAAAACTTCTCACACGAGCAAGGTATCAGCATGAAACATCCTGACAGCTTCATCTAGCATTTTACGTAAAATAATAACACGTGGTGGAGTTGTCTGTTGCATAGATTGCAGAGGTCAGCAAACTCATGGGATAATCCTGCACTGGGAGAATATTGCTAAATAATTGTTTGTGATCGTGGTTGGTAGGATAGGCTCTCCCTATAGGAACATAGGATAGCATAGGATATAGGATAGGAACAGAGGGCTCTCCCACTGTTCAAGATTGCCTATTGACTCTTCACAATTCCTCCCTGTGAGCTAGCTTCGAACTTCAACCGATTTTATTAGTGTTTCCCATTTCCCTTCCACTACACACACCAAATACAGGTGTATTCGCGGCTGTGAACTGGCAGATCATAATGTTTACAAAGGTATAGCGTTTGACGTAGATGAAGAGGGCGATAGTATAGGATGTATATAGGCATTAACATCATCATGAGATATCTCGCGATAGCCAGAGGGTCATCAAATGATTGGCTCCAATCATACAGTCCCAGAGACCATGAGGTCAATACTAGGGGGGTCAATAGGCTCTCCTGGAAGGATATCGAACAGGTAAGGCAGGTAAGGTAGCAGGTAAGGAGGGACATTTTTAAGAGAAAACTGGACTGTTTTCTAAGAGAAGTTCCGGACCAGCCGGGCTGTGGTGGGTATGTGGGCCTGCGGGCCGCTCCAAGCAACAGCCTGGTGGACCAAACTCTCACAAGTCGAGCCTGGCCTCGAGCCGGGCTTGGGGAGTAGAAGAACTCCCAGAACCCCATCAAGCAGGTATCAAGCAGGTATCAAGCAGGGCACATCACTTACATCCCAGCACGTCCGGCTAAAATTTCCCAAGTCCCCCCCCCCTCTCCTTACCTACCAGAGGACCTAAAACAGAAAACGGGACAGTGTGTCAATTTCGTGAGCCGCTACCATTTTCAAGTGTGACAATTTTTGTTCTGGGTAAATACGTCAAAACGCGACGTTCTATTAGGAGCATGGGTTGAAGCTGGAAACTCATATGAGTCACAGTGATGTTAGGAAGTTTTTCTTTTAGTGTGAGAGTAGTGGGAAAATGGAATGCACTTGGGGAACAGGTTGTGGAAGCAAATACTATTCATAATTTTAAAACCAGGTATGATAGGAAATGGGACCAGAGTCATTGCTGTAAACAACCGATGCTTGAAAGCCGGGATCCAAGAGTCAATGTTCGATCCTGCAGACACAATTAGGTGAGTACACACACACGCGCACATATACACATACGCACACACACACACACACACGCACACACACACACATACACACACACACACACACACACACACACACACACACACACACACACACACACACACACACACACACACATACACAAATGCATATTGAATATTTCAAACGTAGATATGATAGAGCCCAGTAGGCTCGGGAATCTGTACACCAGTTGATTGACAGTTGAGAGGCGGGACCAAAGAGCCAAAGCTCAACCCTCTCAAGCACAACTAGGTGAGTACAACTAGGTGAGTACACACATACTTATATATAAATATATATTTCAGCTATATTTATATACGTAATATCAATCTCTGTTAATAATATACAAAGTTCATATTTCCCATATATACCCATATAGGGGAAGAGTGATATTTGACCCATGAAAGGTCAACATTCAATGACAGTAATAAACGTTTGTTATATGAATCAAGCTTCAAGGTAATAATGAATAATCTGTACATTAAATTAACGTTGATTAACACATTTTCTAACGTAGAACGAATGTCTATTTTGTGGTCTATATTTTAGCCAATAGCCTTACGGGCTCACCATAGCCCGTGCTACTTGGAACTTCTTGTTCCAGGTAGCGAATCTTTAACAACAACAACAACAGCCAATAGCCATGATTTTGCTTGCTATTATTCTAGACTGAATAGGGATTATAGTGGTTATTAATAGCTAGAGTAAAGATACACAGGTCTCGTATTTCTATTTCATACAATATATATGTTTTCAAAGAGAGAGAGAGAAGGAGGGAGAGGGAGAAGACACACACAGACACAATCATCCTGAACACCAGTTGATTAATAGTTGAGAGGCGGGACCAAAGAGCCAGAGCTCAACCCCCGCAAGCATTAGGTCAGTACACACACAGTCAGAAACAATGAACAGGAACAGGAATTATGAGGAGAAAGCGCCAAGCCATTACGACTATATAGCACTGGGAAGGGGTCAGGATAAAGATTTTGGGATGGGACGGGAGGAAGGAATGGTGCCCAACCACTTGAGCGGTCGGGGATTGAACGCCGACCTGCATGAGACGAGACCGTCGCTCTACCGTCCAGCCCAAGAGGTTGGATCAGAAACAATGAGTGACAATTACAGAGAGAGTTTTGTGTCGTATTGAGTAACGCAGAAACTCAACTTTCAATGAATACATTTTAGAGTAGTCTGAACACTAAGGAAGAGAAGACAAATTGTGCTAACATAAGTAAATATGTTTTTCATCATGGTCTGACAATCTTCAAATATTATCGTACCAATTTTATCATATTTCGCAAAGCCGAAAACTCAGAATTCTTAGGACAAAAAAAATTGCATTTTTTCTCATTTGATTTTTTTTAATTACAACTTCTAAATGTATTTAAATGCATTTGAATATTAGAGAAAAAATAATTTTAAAAGCACACATATATATATATATATATATATATATATATATATTATATATATATATATATATATATATATATATGATGACTGATTTTAAGATTATTATATGTAATGGAGCTCATTTTTAATAATTTTTTATTTTAATTTTTCATTTACACTAGTTTGTACTATGCCATAAGACTGCACTGCGAACTACGTCAAATGGCAGCAATAAAAGTCATATTATAAGACTGCACTATACACGTCATACAACTGTATCATACACATAAAACTACATCATACACATACAACTGCACTACATTCTTCATCTTTCATCGTCAAATATGTGAAAGGAAAACAAATCTAAATCCATGAAAATTCATGAAAATGTATTTTTACAAAATAAAAGTAGCTAGAATTTTAACTTTGAAATTTGCGTTTCTAATTATCTAACAGTGTCTAACAACCAGCAAGACTTTTGTGTTTGTTAGAAACTATCAACACACGACTATTGATCATTAGATTTTTGTTAGAATTTAGATTTCAATGAATGCTTGAATAAGATAATAAAATTCTAATTTGTATTGACTAATCAGATAAGAAATTAATAATAAGACATAGGAAATTATTATCATATTGGAACATTGTATTAGCCTGTTTGTAAACAAGTTGGATGTATATTTGCCTGCAGCAGCTCCCATAATTCCTTAGCAAGTGGATATATTATGTGGTGAATGATATCCCAGCATCATGTTGGATTCATCTCGTGGCTGAGGATCTCGCAGAATCATGTCGTCCAGGGAAACAATATCACATATGAGTGATGGTGGCCGGAAGCCCAAAACCTTCGGACCATAACCAGAGAATTTCTGGCCATGTCCACTGAAATTAATTATAATCTTCAGACTTGACAGCGAGAACATAATTTTCAGGATGCAGGTAAAATAAAATGCAGACACACACACACACACACACACACACACACACACACACACACACACACACACACACACACACACACACACACACACACACGCTGTTGACGATCGAACACTGCTCCATTTGACGTCCTCTGTTCGAATCGTACTTCTCTAATTGCTCTAGTCACGTACCACATTGCAAATGTTTGTCAAAAAAATGCAAGCACCTCACCTAATTTAGGCCAACTATTCACTAAATTTAATATGTAATAATGCTAATTTATATATTAGAAAATGCCGATTTTTGATTCTATAGTTATGTTTCATGGATTAGCATAGCATAACAGATTAGCAAATCCCCCCCAAAAATCAACAAACCGAATCACCTTACCGAACCAAACGACACGTCTCTAGTTTGCAACAAACGCCACAAACCAATGTTACGTTCGTAGTTTGCTACAGATTCCTTATCCCAGATAACCGGTTCGAGCCACAGACACAGCCAGCAACCGGCCACCACACTCCCAGTTAGCAATCAACTCCACAAACCCAGTGATGTGTTCCTAGTTTGCGTCAGACCGAACAGAACACCTGGCGCGTTGCATAAAAGATTTATCCGAACGATTGTAATATCCATTTGTGAAAATCCTGTCGAACACTGACAGGAGTTTTTTGGTCTGCTGTTCCATCGCCAAATGTAAAATTTTTAGCGTCTGACGCGGCGGGTTACATCTTCAATATGTGGAGATTACATACCATCATCAATATGTGGAGATTACATACCATCATTAATATGTGGAGATTACATACCATCTTCAATATGTGGAGATTACATACCATCATCGATATGTGGAGATTACATACCATCATCGATATGTGGAGATTACATACTATCATTAATATGTGGAGATTACATACCATCATTAATATGTGGAGATTACATACCATCATTAATATGTGGAGATTACATACCATCATCAATATGTGGAGATTACATACCATCATTAATATGTGGAGATTACATACCATCATCAATATGTGGAGACTACATACCATCACCAATATATGGAGATTACATACCATCATCAGTATGTGGAGATTACATACCATCATTAATATGTGGAGATTACATACCATCACCAATATGTGGAGGTTCTGAATCAGTGCTAATACCTCTGTTTGGATCTTGCGAGAGGTTAATATTTAATTCTAAAGAAGACAGGTAATTACAAATACTTAGAAAAACAAGCATTGGCATTGAAAATCTGAATGTACATATTATATTTAATGCAATGGTTATACTTCTTAATACATGTTTGAAAAGCCCAATTAACTGTCGTCTTGATAATTAGCACATGTTTGCTTTGTCAGTTGTGTCTGTGTTTACCCAATATGATTAGGTGGTTGCTTACTGTAGATGTTATTTTGGAAACGATTCTCAGGAGCCTTGTTTGATATTTATACTCTCAGATCCTTTTCTGTTTCTGAGAGTTTCCCCCAACCACTTGGGCTGGACGGTAGAGCGACGGTCTCGCTTCATGCAGGTCGGCGTTCAATCCCCGACCGTCCACAAGTGGTTGGGGCACCATTCCTTTCCCCCCGTCCCATCCCAAATCCTTATCCTGACCCTTTCCCAGTGCTAAAAGTCGTAATGGCTTGGTGCTTCCTCCTGAAAATTCTCTTCTCTTCCGCCTTACTCTATAGGTCTCTTAAGTCATCTTTTCTCACTTTGATATATTGCTTTACATATAATGAAATGAGAATAACGTAATATATCTACGAGGAAATCTTTGAAGCTGGACAGCGGGATCGAACATGCGTATATATATATATATATATATATATATATATATATATATATATATATATATATATATATATATATATATATTTATGTTTAACCTAAGATAAATATACATGCATTTCGGAAGAGAAGGACGACAACTACCTAAAACCACCATCTTAGAAGGAGCGAGAGTAATTGAGTACGCCTCAGCCATTCGCTAAGCCCAGAGTCATTGAGGAAAGTTAAATTGAGTGGAGGGACTCAGGTGGAGGACTGCGTCTGGGAGCTGAGATTGGAGACCAGGACCCAGATTCACGAAGCAGTTACGCAAACACTTACGAGAAGCAGTTACGCAAGCACTTACGAACGTGTACACCTTTCCTCAATCTTTGACGGCTTTGGTTACGTTTATTAAACAGTTTACAAGCATGAAAACTTGCCAATCAACTGTTGTTATTGCTATAAACAGCCTCCTGGTGCTTCGGAGCTCATTAACTGTTTAATAATTGTAAACAAAGCTGCTAAAGATTGAGAAAACATGGACAAGTTCGTAAGTGCTTGCGTAACTTCTTCTCGTAAGTGCTTGCGTAACTGCTTTATGAATCTGACCCCTGGTGTGGGGAGCTTGAGATCACATCCCTTCGTTGCTTCAGTGATTATTTATTAATTCGAAACGCGAGGAGGACATGTTCAAGACGTCCCAGATCATTATCAAGTCAAATGTGGACTCGTCGCCGGCAATGGATGGTATATTTTTCAGAGTATAAACACTAATAGTTAATTTTAATTCAGGAAATTGTATCGAGTTATGTCATACGTGAAACTTAGAAATTAGAGTCAATTACCATGAAGATCCTAATAGTCAACATGCATTAGATTTTGAAGATCAGAGTAGACGCTAGGCCCTAAACTTTGAAGATCCTTTCAGGCCAGAAGCCTTAAACTTTCCAACCTATAATCTTTAAGCTGCGTCGAGGCTTAAGGTTACATGGAAAATAATGGGAAATAAGCTTTATGAAGGATATCAGTACTAGACCACACACTAGAAGGTGAAGAGACGACGACGTTTCGGTCCGTCCTGGACCATTCTCAAGTTGATTGTGAATGGCCACCACTCAGGCTCACAATCGACTTGAGAATGGTCCAGGACGGACCGAAACGTCGTCGTCTCTTCACCTTCTAGTGTGTGGTCTGGTCAACATACTTTAGCCACGTTATTGTGACTCATCGCCTGCACCTGGATATCAGTACTAATCTTAGTACGTTCATATTCCCTTTTCATGGACACAGGAAACCTTAAATCCACGTATCCGGACACGTGATAGCAGCAGGAAGGTGTGTACAAGGCTGCAGTGTTCGGAATGCCAATATTCCCAGCTGTGCCTAAGGTCTCTTGAAGATCTGATCTCCTTCGCTAGGCTCTTGACCTGTTGGAATGGCGTTATCAAATCTACGAAGTTTCATAGAATCGCGGTGTTTCTCATTTAACTTTTTCACTTGACTCACAACTTCTAGCATATATTTCTCAACTTGCATGGTGTTGAGAGGCTCCTCACCACCGCTCAACGGGATCTTGCTGTATTCCAGAATCTAAATGGTAATTCGATTCCACCAAACTTCGCACTCAAGCTGATTTCACGTCCTGGTTGCTTCAGTCATCCCTTCTACCCATCCTCAGTCTGTCTTGATCTTAATCTTGGAGTTATTCCTCTTTCACACTATTTACTTGCATTTTCTATCTCTCTACTTCAGTCTTTTCCCATCTATCTCTATCCCTTCAGCTCTGCTCCTTATCTGATCCGTCTTACCCACACTCCGTCCACCTGATTTCTCAACTCCAGTTAGTTCCCTTCCTCCTGCTCTATTCCTCGTCTGCCTACTCTTCCATTCGACTCCTCAATTCCGCTCTCTAGTTCCCACTGCTCTGGCCCCCTGGCGGCCGGTGGAATAGCCGGAGAGGAGAACAGTAACCTTAATGAAGTACTCTTGCGGTCGACCAAATAAATTCTTTTTCCACCAAAGACCGAAATTTTTTTTAAGAACATTCTCTTTAAGTCGTTTTATCAGGTACTTTTTCACATCTTTAGTGACTGAAACTATTTATTTATTAACGGATAAGGGTTCGTATGAGTATGATTTTTGTTTGGGTTAAATTATGAATTATGAATTTACGAAATAATGATTTTTTTAACTATTTCAATTCTATTTTTAAGAACATTCTATTTAGGTCGTTTTATCAGGTACTTTTTCACGTCTTTAGTGACTGAAAATATTTATTTATTAATAGATAAGGATGAGTACGATTTTTGTTTGGGTTAAATTATGAATTATGAATTTACGAAATAATGATTTTTTTAACTATTTCAATTCTGGAAACATCCCTTCATAAAGAATTCGTAAAATCTTGATGTTTCCCCACAACTTTTTATTACCGAGTTAAATATCCATATACTTTTCGCTAAGCAAATATTTAAGGTGGACTTTTTAAGGTGGACTTTTAAACCAGAAACTGGATTTTCCTCTTTGGCTGGTAATATATATATTTTTTACGAACTTACAAATTAGAATTTGTGAAAGTCCTCTCTGTTTTTATTTCTATTTTCTTCTCGAATTGAAGTTTTACCATGTTGTTTTTCCCTCTTCTAAGACATACATTTTGTTTTTCTTAAAGCCTTTGTGAGAGTTTTTCTTGATGCTTTGATTCCTGCTTTACCTGGGATTTTCTCGTAAGTCTTAAAAGTTACTTATCTTTAAGTCTTATATAATTTTTCCTTCAAGCCGTACAGGTGATTTTTCTATAAATCATACCGCGTTTTGTCCCTTAAAGACTTGCCTGGGTTTCTTCTTTGAAGGTAATTTCTTTAGCCTTAAAAGTGTTTTTTTCAAGTCTTACTGAAAGATTTGTTTGAAGTCTAACCCGGTTTTACAAAAAATTACATAAATATATTTCAGGCAACGACTAATTGGCACCAATTATTGATTTTAAGTGCTATTAAATAACCAGTAAATATATATAAAAAATATTTTTACAATGTCTATCACCTTTCTATTTAAACTCAATGATACATTATTCCAAAAATATTAGTTTCATTTAGATTGCTAGACATCTGTTTCGTCCAGCCAACATTGAAATTTCTTGTTTTTGTTAAAAATTTTATTTGTGATTCTGATATTAATATTGTCTGTGTACTATGATGTAGTAGTGACTCTTTTTGTACATAATGTATTGTAATGTTTATACATTTTCATTTATATATGTATAGTCATATATGAAGAAAGTTTCAGATTTGATTGTACAGGGAAGATGACAAATAACTTTCCCTTCCCATGCCTGTAACACAGCCTGGTGTCCATAGACTTCCCTTCCCATGCCTGTAACACAGTCTGGTGTCCATAGACTTCCCTTCCCATGCCTGTAACACAGCCTGGTGTCCATAGACTTCCCTTCCCATGCCTGTAACACAGCCTGGTGTCCATAGACTTCCCTTCCCATGCCTGTAACACAGCCTGGTGTCCATAGACTTCCCTTCCCATGCCTGTAACACAGCCTGGTGTCCATAGACTTCCCTTCCCATGCCTGTAACACAGCCTGGTGCCCATAGACTTCCCTTCCCATGCCTGTAACACAGTTTGGTGTCCATAGACTTCCCTTCCCATGCCTGTAACACAGTCGGGTGCCCATAGACTTCCCTTCCCATGCCTGTAACACAGTCTGGTGTCCATAGACTTCCCTTCCCATGCCTGTAACACAGCCTGGTGTCCATAGACTTCCCTTCCCATGCCTGTAACACAGTCTGGTGTCCATAGACTTCCCTTCCCATGCCTGTAACACAGTCTGGTGTCCATAGACTTCCCTTCCCATGCCTGTAACACAGCCTGGTGTCCATAGACTTCCCTTCCCATGCCTGTAACACAGTCTGGTGTTCATAGACTTCCCTTCCCATGCCTGTAACACAGTCTGGTGTCCATAGACTTCCCTTCCCATGCCTGTAACACAGTCTGGTGTCCATAGACGTCCCTTCCCATGCCTGTAACACAGTCTGGTGCCTATGACCGTCCCTTCCCATGCCTGTAACACAGCCTGGTGTCCATAGACTTCCCTTCCCATGCCTGTAACACAGCCTGGTGCCTTATCACTCTCCTGTTTACTCTGCTTCCTTCCCCCACCTCGTCTCGTTACCACATCCCTTCCTCAGTCTCCGGACTCCATAACGAAGGCTCTCTCTGTTGCGTTAACCAGAGCAAATAGTTCCTTTGTGGGGCTCTCAACAGGGTTCAGTTTTATTGGCGGTGTATCTACCGTTCTGGGTTATCTCTTTTTGCCTTCTTCCGGCCCTTCTTTTATTGTCATTTATCACCCTTTCCCCTCTTCACACTTCAGTGAATCTTGTTCTTGAAGGGCTTTTTTGGAGGGGATTCTTGTGTGGGTTTGTTTCATGTTGTGTCTACCACTGAACACCACTCAGTTCTTTCTCTCATATTCTCAGTCTATTTTTCCATTTTCTGTATTTTCTTCTGTCTTTTTTTCTATCCTACTCTCTCTCTGTCTTTCTCCGCGCTCATATCCTTTTCTTTTCTTCTCACCCCTCTCTTTCTCACTCCTCGCCCCTCCTTTTTCACCTCTCTCTCTCTCTCTCTCTCTCTCTCTCTCTCTCTCTCTCTCTCTCTCTCTCTCTCTCTCTCTCTCTCTCTCTCTCTCTCTCTCTCTCTCTCTCTCTAAAATGTATTATTACATTTCACTGAAAACTGCTAAAACTCTACCCAGTTTCAAGTTTCTCAGAACATCCCAGGGATCGCAATAGATGACGATTTTTCATAAGGATTGACACTGGGTCTGACCCGGACCTCTGGTCTATGACACTCACGTTACCCCATGTGTCAGCTTAGAGAGATGAGTGAGGCTATCTACAAGCGTCTGGTCTCCAATCTTGACTACTAATAAAGACACAATTCTAGTGCGGTGACTGCTACTGTTATCACTTTTATTATCTCTGACAATACTGCTATTACACTAACATTAACAGTAATAATAATATTAATAATAAAGAAAATAATGACATATATAGAATCATCACATAAGGCATATTTGCAATCTATTATTAGAAATAATAATTCTCGTTCACTCTTAAATAAGGTAAAATGTATAGTTTTAAATACATTCCGCTGACTGTAACAATCTAATTGAACAGATTTTCTCTCAATCCCTCACTACTCTGCAACAAGAAACCTTTTCCGTCACGTCCCTGCCGTTCACACAAATCCCTGGCATCAGGGCATAGAACGACTCGAGCATTTTCATGTATTCACATCAAGATGCCACACACAAAAGTCTGATTCCCTTCCTGGTATGATTTTTCAAGCGATGCCAATTCAGCTTTTTCTCAGGAACAAATCCACAAGGCCCGTGACGAGGATTCGAACCTGCGTCCGGGAGCATCCCAGACACTGCCTTAATCGACAGAGGTTTCTCTCAGATTTATCTATGCTACAGCTTGTGTCTTGCATGGGCCAGCTTGCTAGCCCTTTGAGCGAAGGAGAGGAATTGCTTTTCAAACTCCTCATATTGCAATGTTTCATTGATTCATTCAGTCTCTCTGGTATTCTCCTTCTCCACCCACAGACCCCAGATTGCAACAGAGAGAATGATTGCATGCAACCTGCGACTATTTCTCTCACACACACAGCTCGCCTGGAGCACAATAAGGATATAAGATTTCATCTCACTTCAACTTACAACCTTCAAGGGCCGTGACCAGGGCTTGAGCTTACGTCCGAGAGGGTCTGAGATATCAACCTAATTATAATTCCCCAAATCTCCTTTTTATATTGGTATTCATGAAATTCTTACAACTTTTTGCCCTTATTAAGGGGTATTAATTTAGGTGTTTTACTAATAATTCTTAGTATTAACAGGGAGTAATACCAACTTTGTCATTATTAATATGGAAGACTTTATTAGTATTATTAATATTAGTAATATTATTATTCATAGTTGTATAATTAGCAAGGACATTTACAGCACCTTCTGTTTTGGTGAAAGGGCATTTAGAACGGCTTCTGTTTGGTGAAGGAATATTTAGAACACTTCTGTTTGGTGAAGAAATATTTAGAACACTTCTGTTTGGTGAAGAAATATTTAGAACACTTTCTGCTTGGTGAGGAATATTTAGAACACCTGTTTGGTGAAGGAATATTTAGAACGGCTTCTTCTGTTTGATGAGCGACTATTTATAACGGCCTCTGTTGGGTGAGCGACCACCCGTCACCTCCGTTATATTCACAGGGATCTAAAACCAATAGGACAATCCTCTCCTATAACGGATCTTCAATAACCGGACCATTGCCTCTGATTGTCACCTGAGGATAAATATGACATGACACAGGGGATCGTGACATGATTCTGGAGGACCTGACATGACTCTGGGATCCTGACATGCCTGTAGGAGGTTTGACGTGATTTAATGGCTGTCACGGGACAGGTGTAGTTGAGATATGACTGTGTATCATGACTGAGTCTTGTCATGGCTCTGTGTCATGCTTGGGTCGTCGTTCTAGACTCACAATCCTGGGTTCGATTCCTGGGCGGGACAGGAGTGGTTGGGTACGTCTCCTTTCACCCTATGCACCTATTCACCTAGCAGAAAATAGGTACCCTGGAGTAATTTAACTGTTGTCCACCTGGTAGAGGAAGGATATATATATATATATATATATATATATATATAATATATTTATATATATATATATATATATATATATATATATTGTAGTGAGTATCATTCCCACGTGTAACCAATACGATTTGGTTATGCCACATAAAAGTGTAGGCTGTTGTCTACGCCGAATATCCAACTATTTAATCCATCAAACACTTTTTTCATGATCTCATTTCACTACAATTCCCTTTTTTATCAACCTGAAAATATCTATTTTTATTTTTTATGGTTGATTTTTGTTTAATTTTATTTATATCTAAGCATGTAGTTCCCTCCCTCTCGCTGTAGAATATCAGGGGAAGCGCCAAGCCATTACGACTTCTACAATGGCATAATAATGAACTCTTGTTAACTGAGTATTTAGGGTTGTTAAGCAACCCCTCCACCTCAAAGGCCAATTATAGGCCCTTTGCCAGGATGCTTCCCACAACAGTGCCTAGCTCCCGGTACCTGTTTTACTGCTAGGTGGGCAGAGGTGAAGAACAAACGTGCCTAATTGCTTCTCTCCTGGCCGGAGGATTTAACCCAAGTCATTAGGTCGGTAAGCCTTAGGCCTAGTCGCCTAAGGCGCGTGCTTGGGAATACCAAGTACGCCGTTTCGAGCCCGCAATCACAGCTCCTACTAATTTCCTGAATAATAATAATATTATTACAAAAATCGCCATGAAACCCACCTTCCAACAACCTAATTTAACCCAAAAAGCTGATCAATTCCTTCCTTTCCGAAAAATCGTCTCAATATTTTTGGTTTTACCCTGAAATATTTTTC
>WNGS01169217.1:22511776-22534530 GCA_020271785.1 Procambarus virginalis
CCTGCGCATATCTCTGTATTTTCCTTCATGCATCTATTAAACGGGCAACATTCACCACAAAGGAAAATCAGCAAATTCATGAGGCTGGTCGGCCCGACGGTTTCAGGAAGTGAGACAAAGTCTGCTGCCTGCAAAATATTTTCCTATCACGAGAGAATGAGAGAATTCCTCAGACTGAATATCGACGCAACGGTTTTATACAGAATGGTAACTACTCTTGGAGCAACCTTGGAAGCCAAGGATAGCAGCTTTGTGTGGTTACCAGGATAGCAGCCTTGCTGTGGTTACCAGGATAGCAGCCTTGCTGTGGTTACCAGGATAGCAGCCTACTGTGGGAGCCAGGATAGCAGCCTTGCTGTGGTTACCAGGATAGCAGGCTTGCTGTGGGAGCCAGGATAGCAGCCTTGCTGTGGTTGCCAGGATAGCAGCCTTGCTGTGGGAGCCAGGATAGCAGTCTTGCTGTGGGGAGCAGGATAGCAGCCTTGCTGTGGTTACCAGGATAGCAGCCTTGCTGTGGGAGCCAGGATAGCAGCCTTGCTGTGGGAGCCAGGATAGCAGCCTTGCTGTGGGAGCCAGGATAGCAGCCTTGCTGTGGTTACCAGGATAGCAGCCTTGCTGTGGGAGCCAGGATAGCAGCCTTGCTGTGGGAGCCAGGATAGCAGCCTTGCTGTGGTAGCCAGGATAGCAGCCTTGCTGTGGGAGCCAGGATAGCAGCCTTGCTGTGGTTACCAGGATAGCAGCCTTGCTGTGGTTGCCAGGATAACAGCCTTGCTGTGGTAGCCAGGATAGCAGCCTTGCTGTGGGAGCCAGGATAGCAGCCTTGCTGTGGTTACCAGGATAGCAGCCTTGCTGTGGGAGCCAGGATAGCAGCCTTGCTGTGGGAGCCAGGATAGCAGCCTTGCTGTGGGAGCCAGGATATCAGCCTTGCTGTGGGAGCCAGGATAGCAGCCTTGCTGTGGGAGCCAGGATAGCAGCCTTGCTGTGGGAGCCAGGATATCAGCCTTGCTGTGGTTGCCAGATGTAGTTGCAACGAAAACAGCATTATTGAAGTTGCAACAAATACACACTTTGTAGTGGCAACACACACAGCATTATCTGCCACGCTGAATCAACGCTGAATCAACACTGAACCAACGCTGAATCAACACTGAATCAACGCTGAATCAACACTGAAATAACGTTACGAGATATTAACACTGATCTAGCAGTCAGATTAGTCACACTGAATGCAGTTGTAACGAAGTCATTACTTCTAATTACAGAGGAAACTGTTCCACACGACCTCTTTGTAAATTAGCGGCCCAAATGGTTCCCGCTCCATACCATCAGTTGCCACCGGAAACAGCCAATTTAGATCTTTACTCTCGAATCGTGGAAAGAGCTGAAAAATCCCTGCATGACAACATATCCTGAAATGATTGAATGCAAATTGGAAGGATATATATATATATATATATATATATATATATATATATATATATATATATATATATATATATATATATGTCGTACCTAGTAGCCAGAACGCACTTCTCAGCCTACTATGCAAGGCCCGATTTGCCTAATAAGCCAAGTTTTCATGAATTAATATATTTTCTCTAATTTTTTTCTTATGAAATGATAAAGCTACCCATTTCATTATGTATGAGGTCATTTTTTTTTATTAGAGTTCAAATTAACGCAGTTATATGACCGAACCTAACCAACCCTACCTAACCTAACCTAACCTATCTTTATAGGTTAGGTTTCGTTAGGTAGCCGAAAAAGTTAGGTTAGGTTAGGTTAGGTAGGTTAGGTAGCCAAAAACAATTATTTCATGAAAACTTGGCTTATTAGGCAAATCGGGCCTTGCATAGTAGGCTGAGAAGTGCGTTCTGGCTACTAGGTACGACATATATATATATATGTGGAGGTGTAAGGGGTAAGGGTGTATGGTGACATTCAAGAGGACATACGACAGCTGAACACGGAGAGACTGAAGGGATCAGTTGTTCAGCAACACACGTGAACAGCCAGAAATATATATAGCAAAGATAATGCCACAAAAGGGTCTGAATCCAGTAGTTTTCCCCTGATAATGTTCGTTACCTTATCTTTCGTATCTGTGTCACCCCTCAGATGTTCATCTTTAGTTCTTCAGCATATATCTTAAAAATGTTCCAATCGCATAAGGAGTTATGTTGCATTTGTTTCTCTGAGAAAATGAACGCATGGTACCAGAAAATACTGCAAAAGTTGTCATGTGACAATGTTCGAAATATACCATTAGACAACCTTCCAAAGTTGTGAGTTAAATGCAGACGAGGAGTCACAATAACGTGGCTAAAGTATGTTGAGCAGACCACACACTAGAAGGTGAAGGGACGACGACGTTTCGGTCCGTCCTGGACCATTCTCAAGTCGATTGTGATGAGGAAGACAGAGTTAAATATTTAGTTCGGAAGATAACCGCAGCTTTAAGCACATGACGAATGAAAGGGAGACAAAGAGAAAAAGATTAAGAGAAAGAGAGAGAGAGAGACAGAGAGAGAGAATGAAGCCAACTCAGAGAAACATTGCACTCTACTCCTCAATACAAAATTCCCTGAAGGAAAGGAGAAAATATGTCCCTGTCATTAATCCAACCTCGACTGGAAAAAAAATAAAAACAGAGTTCTTTTCTCCCAGGGCAGAAATGTTTTTATATGAGAATTTGTATTTATATTTATGTCGGATTCCCAAAATTCTTTTCTCCTCGATCACAATTGTTTTACTGCCTGTTTTATCAATGCCATCTCTTAAGGCCAGAAAATATCTGTGAGTTTGAGCAGGGCAGGAGTGAGAAGGAAGAGAGGAGAGAGAGAGAGAGAGAGAGAGAGAGAGAGAGAGAGAGAGAGAGAGAGAGTGAACGAATGTGAGAGAGAGGAGTCAGACAGGGAAGACAGGGAATATATGTCAGAGAAATACCAGAATGCATGGAACAGAGTGAGAAAATGTTACCTAACTTCTGCTCTAAATGCTTTCCAGTCTTAAGTCTTTTTTCAATCTCAAACACCAAGAAAATGAGGAAGAAGACCAACAGCAGGAAAAGCAGACCCACGTGTGTTCCCACCCAGGCACTAAACAATATAAGAAACTTGTATAGAACATCCGTCAGTGCGGAAACTGTCCTTCTCACGTTTAATAAGACGCCAGGAAAATATGCAATAAAGAACGGCCCTTGACGCAAATTTTTCACACTGTGCAAACATGATTTCGTAGCAGAGAATTTGTAGATTTATTTTTTAAGATTTCTCGGCTTTTTTTGTTGACCAGACCACACACTAGAAGGTGAAGGGACGACGACGTTTCGGTCCGTCCTGGACCATTCTCAAGTCGATTTTTTTCATCTCGCTCTCGGCTTTTATACTTGGTTATGACAGTAGAGCAGCAACCAACCCATACTTACACTTTGGGTGGAGTGGTGGTACTAAAACCAGATTAACATACAAAAGTATTCGGCTTTTTGATGGCTCGACAACACCCACACAAATATAAACATTAGTTAAGTTGATGATTCGACATCAAACTCTAAAGACACAAACGGTTCATATCCTTGGGCTAGACACTAAATGCTGGCAATTATAAAAAATTAATAATAATTAGAATTTCTTGATTCAATAATCAACAAATTTATTGTTGAAGTCAAACACACAATCAGTCGACTGTGTGTTTGGCTGCATCCCATCACATTGCTACATCTTTGGGATAGACAAACACAACATGATGGCATTCCTGACACATCTCTACCAAGAAGCCGGTCGGCCGAGCGGACAGCACACTGGACTTGTGATCCTGTGGTCCTGGGTTCGATCCCAGGCGCCGGCGAGAAACAATGGGCAGAGTTTCTATCACCCTATGCCCCTGTTACCTAGCAGTAAAATAGGTACCTGGGTGTTAGTCAGCTGTCACGGGCTGCATCCTGGGGGTGGAGGCCTGGTCGAGGACCGGGCCGCGGGGGAGCACTAAAACCCCCGAAATCATCTCAAGATAACCTCAAGATAACCAGAAGTAAAGTTACGTTAGGAACATAGATACCCATTTAATACACTTTCGCGCCCCGAGTCGTAAATTCAGACCTATATTTTTTTCTTGGTTGCGCACAAGAGTCGTAAATTTACGTCTTATTGACACGTACAAGCACTCATTCCAAACTTTGGCTCATCCCTAAAAACTGATATCTCATAAATATATCAAACAATATCTACAATATCAACAATATCTAAAATATCAACATAAAAGCAATTTTTAGCCTCTCCTTGTGCCAAAACAGTATTGGAATTTGCAGTAAATAAAGGCCGCCATTAGCCATGGAAATACTGATCAAAAGCATCAAAATTCCCTTACACAATCAAATGAGAAAATAATTAGAAAAAACATCAGATCTTAATTGTGTTAATCAGGGAAGAAGACATCGGGGGAAAAAAGAAGGCTGTCGACTAAGATGATGATGATAGAAAATCAATACCGAGATCCGCCTACGACAGTAAGACAATTCAAGATGATAATGTCTCCCGTTAAATCTTATGTGGCGAGGCATAAAATGGCATTAAAAAGAATACGAAATTCCTCAAGAAAACTAAAAAATGTCTGCTAGAAAACAAAGATGAGAAATATAATAACTGAAGTGAGAACATAACCAACGGAAAGAGAGAGAGAGAGAGAGAGAGAGAGAGAATGAGGAGAGAGAGAGAGGAGAGAGAGAGAGAGAGAGAGAGAGAGAGAAGAGAGAGAATGAGAGAAAAAAAATGGTATATGGGAGCCCAAACCTAAAATTCCATCATCTTGATCCAGCAAATCACAAGCAAACCGCAGCGCGCACATCGCACATTGCATGTGCAAAGACAGGCGACACGATATCGGAAACCGATTACCGCCGGTCTATCCGTATTTGGATAACGTTTCCAAATGTTGTAAAGTGTAGAGATTATTGCCGGATACCGACAACGTTGCTAACAGCTGTTGTGACGTCACTGAGGGGATTGGATTGGCCCAACATATTCAAAACGTTTTGGTTAACTATTGAAAACGTTTTCAAAACGTTCAAAAACGAAATAACGTTAAAAAAAAGTGAGGGTTTAATACCCTTCGTTCAAAACATATCAGTAGTTTTTTTAATATTATATGCCAAAAAGATATTTCTTTTCTGGATTCTGTTATATAATAGTCCTATTAATTTGCCTGAAATAAATCTATATACCAAATCAAATCATATATTAATGTTTTGGTTTTTGCTGGGAAATATTGAGATAGAGTCAGTAGCAAATAGATGATATATTGTTAGTCATGTCAAGGAGAAGAGGCTAAGTATATATGTATGGGGCCTTAATCACGTGACTACTTAAGCACCTGACAAGTGAACTACTGAAGAACCTGAATGGTGAACTACGAAGAACCTGAATGGTAACTACTGAAGAACTGACAGAGAACTACTTAGGCACCTGACTAGTGAACTACTCAAGGGTCTGATTGGTGAACTACTTAAGCACCTGAATGGTGAACTACGTAAACATCTGACTGGCGAACTTGCAAAATAATTTGGTAATTAACCGAATACCAAAATCGTTCAGTTTTGTTCCAGTTTCTCAAATTATTATTGTCTGTATGAACACACAAGAGTAGTACCACTGCTTTAAATGGTACAATAGCGTCTAAAAATTAGTCACATTGTCACTCAGGTATTGCAGGTGTTCGTTTGTCAAACATATGATTGGTCACTTAAGTGCTACGAGAATATTTCTCAAACATGTGTTGTATGAGTCAGGTCTCACAGGTGTTTGTCATATATGTGTTACATGACTCACGTTTCACAGGTGTCTGTCACACATGTTTTATTTTGATTATTTACGCCCTTTCTCATAATTGTTACAAAAATACATATTTCTCAAATCCCTGAATTCCTGTGATAAACTTTTCTGGCTGAAACGAATATATACAACGAGCAAAATCATGCAAAAATATTCGCAGCGGTTTAATACCACACGCCCGTGTATGTTTGAGTATGTGAGAGAACACCTATGTGTGAGGGAGAGGGTGACTGTATACCACAGGATGTATACTGAATACAGGGAGCTTCTTGTGGTGAGTGTACACCAACGCTACACACCAACGCCAGGTGTGGCGTTGATTCAGTCAGACAGTATCAAGTAGATTCTTTCAGGTGTGTGAAGTGTGTGTGTGTGTGTGTTCCTTGTCAGGTGTGTGAACTGCTAGACATCTGACTATTGCTCATGAGTTTAGCAGTTTCTGACAAATGCGAATTTGTTGAGAAATTGTGGAATTTATGTGTTTATCTTCATTTTTTTGTCCTGTCCTTAATTTTGTTGCATTTCTTTGTTCTTTAATGTATTCCCCTCGTGTCTCCCCCTCTATTTTCTCCCCTAGTGTGGTCCACTACCTTAACCTACACTACTTCTTCCCCTAAAACGTTCCCCTGTTCTCGTTCTATCGCTCACAAACATAAGAATACATTCCTTTGTCCTCGTTCTATCACGAACATAAGAATACAGTAGCCTATAGAACCATTATTGAACCACACGAAGCAGTTCCTCTTTACCACCCATTTGCACCCACTTACATATTTGCTTCAATTGCTTGAAGCAACTGAAGCTCTCTCTGTTGTGATTCCCGGAAACTCTGTCATAAATCTACATCCCCACGTATCTACCAGTATTTACTTTCTGCTTGCTGAATAAAAATATACATTTTTTCATCATCTCTTGTGTAGTCATTTTGAATAAAGTCTCAGGTTTCGTGGTCATATATTTTTAGCGTTCGTATTAATATTTTTTTCTGCTGTGTTTTTTCATCCATTGTATGCAACAAGTTCTCCCAATAGACAGTTTGTAATAAAACTAAATAGACATAGTACAAGAACGTCACAGTGTATTAATTAATTAGTTAACGCACTTATATTATAAAATAATACAAAAATAATCTTCCGAAACGATAAATTATTTTTTTTCTAATGTAACTGGAATGCCGTTTTCTTTTTTTAAATTTGTGAATACACAAGTCAGACCAGTTGTTATGTTTTCAATATATGTGCTGCACAGTTTGGCCAAGATAATTCAATCACACTTGTAAAGTTAACACTTTTCAGGACATTGTGTATAGCAGAAGAGCAGTAACTGACATTCAAAGTGAAGATAGCACAAGATAACGGTTTATGATATCAGCAAATTAGGACACATTCTCCATCACTATCTGCGGTTATCCTGTAATAAATGATTCCAGAACAATTAGTGTGAGGCACTTTGAGCTCTGTAACTACTTGAGACACTCAAGAATATTGGAGGATTGTTGAGTGTGTCTTAACTCTAAGACACAACACTCAAGCCGTCTTGTCTCACCCGCAACACTGACGCTCCACAGTGACGTGTCTCCCAACACCACGAACGTCAGACACTTTATATAGTATGCAGCTCTAGCACGGAACCCACTCCCCCCCTCCCACCCCATAATACCAGGCTGGTACGAGAGTTTTAGGGAGTAACATACAAGGGAAGACTAACGAAACTGAAGTTCATGTTACTGAAGGCCACAGCTGCAGGGACATGATCACAACTTAAAAAATACTCAGTGGAATTGACCAGGCAAAATAAAAGTGGACTTGGCACCCCCAGAACCAGTAAAAGGGGGGACCTCGACGCCCCCCAGGACCAGTAAAAGGGGGGACCTCGACGCCCCCCTGGACCAGTAAAAGAGGGACCTCGACGCCCCCCTGGACCAGAAAAAGGGGGACCTCGACGCCCCCCTGGACCAGTAAAAGGGGGACCTCGACGCCCCCCTGGACCAGAAAAGGGGGGGGGGACCTCGACGCCCCCAGGACCAGTAAAAGGGGCGCCACGCGCCCCCAGGACCAGTAAAAGGGGGCCACGAGCCCCCCAGGACCAGTAAAAGGGGGGACCTCGGCTCCCCACGACCAGTAAAAGGGGGCCACGAGCCCCCCAGGACCAGTGAAGGGGGGGGGGCTCGACGCCCCCACGACCAGTAAAAGGGGGACCTCGATGCCCCCCAGGGCCAGTAAAAGGGGGACCTCGACGCCCCCAGGACCAGTAAAAGGGGGGACCTCGACGCCCCCAGGACCAGTAAAAGGGGGGACCTCGACGGCCCCCAGGACCAGTAAAAGGGGGGACCTCGACGGCCCCAGGACCAGTAAAAGGGGGGACCTCGACGCCCCCAGGACCAGTAAAAGGGGGGACCTCGACGGCCCCAGGACCAGTAAAAGGGGGGCCACGCGCCCCCCAGGACCAGTAAAAGGGGGGACCTCGACGCCCCCAGGTCCAGTAAAAGGGGGGACCTCGACGCCCCCAGGACCAGTAAAAGGGGGGACCTCGACGGCCCCAAGACCAGTAAAAGGGGGGACCTCGTCGCCCCCAGGACCAGTAAAAGGGGGGACCTCGTCGCCCCCAGGACCAGTAAAAGGGGGGACCTCGTCGCCCCCAGGACCAGTAAAAGGGGGTCCTCGTCGCCCCCAGGACCAGTAAAAGGGGGACCTCGACGCCCCCCAGGACCAGTAAAAGGGGGGACCTCGACGGCCCCAGGACCAGTAAAAGGGGGGACCTCGACGCCCCCCAGGACCAGTAAAAGGGGGGACCTCGACGCCCCCAGGACCAGTAAAAGGGGGACCTTGACGCCCCCAGGACCAGTAAAAGGGGGACCTCGACGCCCCCAGGACCAGTAAAAGGGGGGACCTCGACGCCCCCAGGACCAGTAAAAGGGGGGCCACGCGCCCCCAGGACCAGTAAAAGGGGGGACCTCGACGCCCTCCAGGACCAGTAAAAGGGGGGACCTCGACGCCCCCAGGACCAGTAAAAGGGGGCCACGCGCCCCCAGGACCAGTAAAAGGGGGGACCTCGACGGCCCCAGGACCAGTAAAGGGGGGACCTCGACGGCCCCAGGACCAGTAAAAGGGGGACCTCGACGCCCCCAGGACCAGTAAAAGGGGGGCCACGCGCCCCCAGGACCAGTAAAAGGGGGGACCTCGACGCTCCAAGGACCAGTAAAAGGGGGCCACGCGCCCCCAGGACCAGTAAAAGGGGGGACCTCGCGCCCCCAGGACCAGTAAAAGGGGGACCTCGACGCCCCCAGGACCAGTAAATGGGGGGACCTCGACGCCCCCAGGACCAGTAAATGGGGGGACCTCGACGCCCCCAGGACCAGTAAAAGGGGGGACCTCGACGCCCCCAGGACCAGTAAAAGGGGGGACCTCGACGCCCCCAGGACCAGTAAAAGGGGGGACCTCGACGCCCCCAGAACCAGTAAATGGGGGGACCTCGACGCCCCCAGGACCAGTAAAAGTGGGGGGGGGGACCTCGCGCCCCCCAGGACCAGTAAAAGGTGGGACCTCGACGCCCCCAGGACCAGTAAAAGGGGGACCACGCGCCCCCAGGACCAGTAAAAGGGGGCCACGCTCCCCCAGGACCATTAACAGGGTTATGACATTTACCAATAATTACATAATGGTAACCGCGGGTCCTGTAATATTGTGTTGAAACAAAACATCGGACACAACAGGCAAGTGGAACGTACCTTAAGCTGGTGGAGTCGTGTCCCGCGATGAGCTAAAAAAGCCTTACCTGTAATGAGAGAAAAAGTCATTATTAATGTGCCTATTGACAGTCCTATATACACATTATAATCATATACCACATATATAACATATGAATGGTCACATCCACCTCCATGTTGGTATGTAAGAGGCGGAGACGGAGGTCACCCTTAAGGGTCGAGGTGGTGCTTACCTTGTCCTGAAGGATGGTTGTGGGGTCCGTAGTGGGGTCAGGCACGGGGGTCAGCGGGGTCCGTAGTGGGGTCAGGCACGGGGGTCAGCGGGGTCCGTAGTGGGGTCAGACACGGGGGTCAGCGGGGTCCGTAGTGGGGTCAGACACGGGGGTCAGCGGGGTCCGTAGTGGGGTCAGGCATGGGGGTCAGCGGGGTCCGTAGTGGGGTCAGACACGGGGGTCAGCGGGGTCCGTAGTGGGGTCAGACACGGGGGTCAGCGGGGTCCGTAGTGGGGTCAGGCACGGGGTCAGCGGGGTCCGTAGTGGGGTCAGACACGGGGGTCAGCGGGGTCCGTAGTGGGGTCAGGCACGGGGGTCAGCGGGGTCCGTAGTGGGGTCAGGCACGGGGGTCAGCGGGGTCCGTAGTGGGGTCAGGCACGGGGGTCAGCGGGGTCCGTAGTGGGGTCAGGCACGGGGGTCAGCGGGGTCCGTAGTGGGGTCAGACACGGGGGTCAGCGGGGTCCGTAGTGGGGTCAGACACGGGGGTCAGCGGGGTCCGTAGTGGGGTCAGACACGGGGGTCAGCGGGGTCCGTAGTGGGGTCAGACACCGGGGGGGGGGGTCAACACTCACCACGTGCTCACTAACATAAACAAAAGCAGTGTTGCCAACATTCACGAATCACTCACAATGAAACAAAAATCCAGACGAGAAACTCTCCAAGAACGGAAAGTTCTCAACAAATACGTATTGTTTTTCACAGCAATTAAAGCCAATTTCCACCTTCTAATTCCAGTAAATCACTAAAGTTTCTAATAATTAACATTAAGTAACGTTAACATTTAGCAGCGGCGTGTCCTTGGTCTCTTGCGTATTGTTCATAGTGAACTTTCAGGATGTTCTTAGACACGAAACTAACAATACTGCCAGCCGCTAACCACAACAGTGTAGTTTGCTAGTCCACACACTAGTGGTAACTAACTAGTCGCAGTTGTTAATTACCACAACATCCAGTCTTAATAACTCGGTGTGACCGAACACTTGGGAACATTTTCAGATACACTTTAGAGTTGTGTGTCAGTCAGCACAACACAGCCAACACTCGCCACCATTAATGTCATACTGGCCTGACCCGCCGAACTATGGAGGGGGGGGGATGGTGGTTCAGCCTTTCCAGTTACCAATGGCTGTTAATGACCCCATATAAAGCCTGGTGGTGTTCCATCCCAGCAAGACAACATCTACCAAGTGTTGAGCTCACTCCTTGTGTTGCAGTCACATTGCAGAAGGTATTTTGATCTTGTAATTTATATGGGAATGAATCAGCTGGTTGTTGTAAACACAGGCTGGGTCCCGCTGACGAGCCGCTGGCTCCCAGGTGCTGGCGTACGAGAATTTATATAATGGTTCTTCTTACTCCATCTCTTAGAACGGGTCAAGAAGCACTTTGTACCTTTGTACTTACTTGTACCTGCGGTACAAATGTGCCAGAATGGTACAATATGAAACTACTAAATTATAAGACACAATATAAACAGTCTTGTCGATCATGTAAGGATGACAACCCGCGAACTTTTCAACACATTTCAGTCGCTATAGCATCATGACATAAGGCTTAGAATTGTAATTTTTAATAATAAATTATATTTTTTCCATCGTTTACAAGAGGAAGATTGTTTAATATTTGTCGAGTAAGTGTATTCCTTTACCGCCAAGTTCCCTGACAAGTGCAGAATGGCACCATCGCGTTTGTTTTTCTCGGAGCATTGGGTTAGATCATGAATGACTAGCCGCTTTGTAACGACGAATCTCATTGGTCCAAACCCCTCTGACCTGTCTACCTACTCCCTACTGCTATCGAAAAGAAAAAAATGAAGCGCGAGACTTAGATATTAATATATATATAGATTATTGAAAAAGGGAAGATGGTTCTACTTTTGTGTTTAAGAGTTTATTGATTTTTTTTTATGTATTATGATGTATGACATTTTACGCGTCGCCATTTGGCCGGTGAGACAGTTACGACGTGACGTCACACGCAAATTGCTACCTCGGTAGTTATTAACTATCAACGACACAGTTTAGTTCATTTATTATGCACGCCATACCCATCTTGTGGGCGGTAGTGGAAAGGGTTACAGAGGCACATAATGGGCTCAGGGACTGAACCCGACAATTCATTTAGCTAAGCAAGTTACAATCTTGATGAGCTAGTTACAAAATTCAATATAAGTCGTCACATCAACAATGGGTTCGAGATCGACCACAAGTACAGTTTCTAAATTAGGCAACTGACATATGTGGAGAGCTAGTGTCCAAGGGCCAGATTCACGAAAGCAGTTCCGCAAGCAATTACGAACCTGTACATCTTTTCACAATCTTTGGCGGCTTTGTTTACAATTATTAAACAGGTAATGAGCTCTGAAGCACCAGGAGGCTGTTTATAACAATAACAACAGCTGATTGGCAAGTTTTCATGCTTGTAAATTGTTTAATAAATGTAACCAAAGCCGTCAAAGATCGAGGAAAGATGTACACGTTCGTAAGTATTTGCGTAACTGCTTCGTGAATCTTGGCCTAAGTTGATATGTTTGTCCTGCACACCGCCAAGCTTTTAATAAAAATTTTGGACTTTACGAAAGTCCCAAAGACCAGTCTTCCTATTGTCAGTGGTGGAAAGATATGTAGATTGTTATGAAAATTACAATACTAAGCCTTATGTCATTATGATATAAAGACTGAAATATCAACTTAGAGAAGTTCGTGAACTGTCATCCTTACATGATCCACAAGACTGTTGAAACTCTGGAATATAATTTAGTAGTTTCATATTGTACCGGTTTGGCACATTTGTACCACAGGTACAAGTAAGTACAAAGGTACAGAATGCTTCTTGTCCCGTCCTAACAGATGGGGTAAGCGGCCTTATTATATAAATTCTCGTACGCCAGCACCTGGGAGCCAGCGGTTCGTCAGCGGGACCCAGCCGGTGTTTACAACTATCAGCTGATTCATTCACATATAAATTACAAGGTCTAAATACCTTCTGCAATGTGACTGCAACACAAGGAGTGAGCTCAACACTTGGTGGATGTTGTCTTGCTGGGATGGAACACCACCAGGCTTTATATGGGGTCATTAACACCCATTGGTAACTGGAAAGGCTGAACCACCCTCCCCCCCCCACCTAGTTCGGCGGGTCAGGCCAGTATGACATTAATGGTGGCGAGTGTTGGCTGTGTTGTGCTGACTGACACACAACTCTAAAGTGTATCTGAAAATGTTCCCAAGTGTTCGGTCACACCGAGTTATTAAGACTGAATGTTGTGGTAATTAACAACTGCGACTAGTTAGTTACCACTAGTGTGTGGACTAGCAAACTATAGTACTTACCTAGTTGTGCTTGCGGGGGTTGAGCTCTGGCTCGAATACGAGGACAGGATTGAGTTCCATTCACCTTGCCATATACAGGAAGTGCGTTTAACGGTAACCAATATTTTTATTACTAGTTTCGTGTCAAGCAAAATCCTGAAAGTGTATTGTGAACAATACGCAGGTGACGCCGCTACTAAATGTTAACATTTAGAAACTTTAGTGACTTACTGGAAATAAAAGGTGGAAATTAGTTTTTATTGGTGTGGCAAAATGACGTACTTGTTGGGTACTTGTAGTTCTTGCGACGTTTCTCGTCTCGCGATGGTGATTTAATTCATTGTGAGTGATTCGTGAATTGTTGGCAACACCGCTTTTGTTTATGTTAGTGAGCACGTGGTGAGTGTTGACACCCCCCCCCCGCGTCTGACCCCACTACGGACCCCGCTGACCCCCGTGTCTGACCCCACTACGGACCCCGCTGACCCCCATGCCTGACCCCACTACGGACCCCACAACCATCCTTCCGGACAAGGTAAGCACCACCTCGAGCCTTAAGGGTGACCTCCGTCTCCGCCTCTTACATACCAACATGGAGGTGGATGTGACCATTCATATATTATATATGTGGTATATGATTATAATGTGTATATAGGCCTGTCAATAGGCACATTAATAATGACTTTTTCTGTCATTACAGGTAAGGCTTTTTTAGCTCATCGCGGGACACGACTCCACCAGCTTAAGGTACGTTCCACTTGCCTGTTGTGTCCGATGTTTGTTTCAACACAATATTACAGGACCCGCGGTTACCATTATTAATTATGGGTAAATGTCATAACCCTGTTAATGGATGTTGGGGCGCTTGGCCCCCCTTTTACTGGTCCAGGGGGCGTTGAGGTCCCCCCTTTTACTGGTCCAGGGGGGCGTTGAGGTCCCCCCTTTTACTGGTCCTGGGGGCGTCGAGGTCCCCCTTTTACTGGTCCTGGGGGGCGTTGAGGTCCCCCTTTTACTGGTCCTGGGGGGCGTCGAGGTCCCCCTTTTACTGGTCCTGGGGGCGTTGAGGTCCCCCTTTTACTGGTCCTGGGGGGCGTCGAGGTCCCCCCCTTTTACTGGTCCTGGGGGCGTCGAGGTCCCCCCCTTTACTGGTCCTGGGGCGTCGAGGTCCCCCCTTTTACTGGTCCTGGGGGGCGTCGAGGTCCCCCTTTTACTGGTCCTGGGGGGCGTCGAGGTCCCCCTTTTACTGGTCCTGGGGGCGTCGAGGTCCCCCCTTTTACTGGTCCTGGGGGCGTCGAGGTCCTCCCTTTTACTGGTCCGGGGGCGTCGAGGTCCCCCCTTTTACTGGTCCTGGGGGCGTCGAGGTCCTCCCTTTTACTGGTCCTGGGGGGCGTCGAGGTCCTCCCTTTTACTGGTCCTGGGGGCGTCGAGGTCCTCCCTTTTACTGGTCCTGGGGGGCGTCGAGGTCCCCCCTTTTACTGGTCCTGGGGGGCGTCGAGTTCCCCCTTTTACTGGTCCTGGTGGCGTCGAGGTCCCCTTTTACTGGACCTGGGGGCGTCGAGGTCCCCCCTTTTACTGGTCCTGGGGGCGTCGAGGTCCCCCTTTTACTGGTCCTGGGGGCGTCAAGGTCCCCCCTTTTACTGGTCCTGGGGGCGTAAATTCCACTTTTATTTTACCTGGTCAATTCCACTGAGTATTTTGTAAGTTGTGATCATGTCCCTCCAGCTGTGGCCTTCAGTAACATGAACTTCAGTTTCGTTAGTCTTCCCTTGTATGTTTCTCCCTAAAACTCTCGTACCAGCCTGGTATTATGGGGGTGGGAGGGGGGGAGTGGGCTCCGTGCTAGAGCTGCATACTATATAAAGTGTCTGACGTTCGTGGTGTTGGGAGACACGTCACTGTGGAGCATCAGTGTTGCGGGTGAGACAAGACGGCTTGAGTGTTGTGTCTTAGAGTTAAGACACACTCAACACTCCTCCAATATTCTTGAGTGTCTCAAGTAGTTACAGAGCTCAAAGTGCCTCACACTAATTGTTCTGAAATCATTTATTACAGGACAACCGCAGATAGTGATGGAGAATGTGTCCTAATTTGCTGATATCATAAAGCGTTATCTTGTGCTATCTTCACTTTGAGTGTCAGTTACTGCTCTTCTGCTATACATAATGTCCTGAAAAATGTTCACTTTACAAGTGTGATTGAATTATCTTGGCCAAATTGTGCAGCACATATATTGAAAACAGAAAAACTGCTCTGACTTGTGTATTCACAAATTCTAAAAAAAGAAAACGGCATTCCAGTTACATTAGAAAAAACTAATTCATCGTTTCGTGAGAATAATTGGGAAGGGAAATGTAAGAGTTGTATCTAGTGTATTAATACACTAACGGTGAAGTCTATTGATGTATTATGTCTATTTCGTATTATAACGAACTGTGTATAGTGAGAACGAGTTGCATCGTATAGTTCAATAATTTCTTCTGTAACTCTTCGTCTCGCTAAAGAATGCAAATTAAGCTTTTAACCTCTAACGATGGGTCGTAAGATCTGGAATTATCTATCATGTTGTGTATATCTTCAAAAGGTTATATCTATTCCATCAATTGAACAAGTTAAAGCTAAAAATTTAAACGTTATTTTGTTATTATTGGTTTTTGATATGGATCCCTTTATCCAATTCGCTGTTTGGAACAATCATACAGTAATTTTTCAGTTTAAGATCAAAATTTATCGTGACTACCAGATTTTGATTATATATTTCACAATTTTGTTTGGTCTGCCGCTATATGTAAGCACTGTTATCACTTCATTGGAAAAGTTCGCATATATATATATATATATATATATATATATATATATATATATATATATATATATATAGACACGAACATATAAGGGCCAAGTCGTCGGTGATAGGACAATTACAGTTGCATAAATTACTCTAATGCAAGAATAATAATATAATTAGACCCCCTCTTGAAAATTATCTCCTTAGGGTAAGAGCCTTAAAGTGCTGCTCTGTTATGGAAATGATCCTACTTGCGCTCTCTCTCTCTCTCTCTCTCTCCTCTCTCTCTCTCTCTCTCTCTCTCTCTCTCTCTCTCTCTCCTCTCTCTCTCTCTCTCTCTTAATGGTCTCATGTCCCATGTTTCTACATTGCAAAGGGACGTTTGTTTTCAAGTATATGTCTCGTATCTGTATATATTATATATATATATATATATATATATATATATATATATATATATATATATATATATATATATATTTATAAGGGGGGTTTATATAGCTTCCCCCCCAAAGTTCGAGGACTCGCCAGGATTCAAGGCTGGCACCAGTTGTGTAACTCATTTGGCATTTGAGAAGAGGCAGTTGATGAAAGGAAACGAGCCCAATCATTTCTGCCCCGCCCGGGAATTGAACCCGAGATTTTCAATTGTGAATCGAGAGAGAGACACACCACCTGTACAACTGTTGCAAGTTGATTATTCGTGTAGCTGGTGTTGCAATAGTTGACGTTATGGCTTATTCTGCTGTTACACTTTGCTTTACCACTTCTGCAATGTTGCTAGGGGCTGCATGTAGCAACAGCCTGGTGTTTCTTGTCGTAGCTAACCTGAGCTCTCGTGTAATACATTGCCTCCTTCCCTATCTCAATCGACTTGAGAATGGTCCAAGACGGACCGAAACGTCGTCGTCCCTTCACTTTCTAGTGTGTGAATTGGTTAACATACATCGCCTTTTGCCGTCAAAAATCCCCCCCCAACAGACAAAATATGTTGTTTTGTAAAGCATAGCGACTCTCAAACAACAACATTTTCTATATGTGAATTAATCGAGTTTAGATTAGGTTAGGTGAGGGCACCATAGTACATCATTCTTGTGACGTTGTGACAACTAGAGAGGACGGGTTGTACTACCACAACCCATGCTGGAACTAATATTAAAACTGCATCAAGCTACTGCTCATCATAACTCATCAAGCTACTGCTTGATGAGTTATAACTTTATCTTTATACTCCGGCTACTTTTCCCATATGTTATATATTATATAATGAAATAAAACAAGAACCATCTTATATATCAAGCTTTGTAAACAAGATGCTTCTCTTAACGACCAATCAGGTAGCCAAGATTAAGTTTTTAATTGTCTTTTCATCTATGTAAGAAATCTAAATAATGGCAAACAAATCCATTCAGAGAATTAGACTCTGAAACAATGACAAGAATGCCTTCAGAACGACTGAGGAAAAGGTGTAGACGAAGAAATCAAGGGGGACAGATAGACAGAGATAGACAGTGTGGCCGTGAGATAGATCCGGATACAAATAGAGATGAATAGATATATATACACAGAGAGGAATAGAGATTGATGGGAAACCAGACAGTGGAACGGACAAATAGAGTGACAGCTTCTGTAGACAGAGACCAAATATCAGAGGGACAGGTATATGCAAAGAGAATATAAACAGTAACCAAGGAACAGACAGTGATCAATGATTGACAGATATACACAAATAGACGGAAAGACAGAGCCTTCACTAAACCAGAGTTATTTAGTGAAATCCTCATTGCTTTAATCTGGTTAACAAAAATCCTTGCTTCCAAATTCCTCTCTAATGAATTAAATTATTTGAAACACAGTGCATAGAATATGCTAACTCTAGGTACTATACAAGCACTCAGCAGACTCTAGGTACTATACAAGCACTCAGCAGACTCTGGGTACTATACAAGCACTCAGCAGACTCTGGGTACTATACAAGCACTCAGCAGACTCTGGGTACTATACAAACACTCAACAGACTCTGGTACTATACAAGCACTCAGCAGACTCTGGGTACTATACAAGCACTCAGCAGACTCTGGGTACTATACAAGCACTCAGCAGACTCTGGGTACTATACAAACACTCAGCAGACTCTGGGTACTATACAAGCACTCAGCAGACTCTGGTACTATACAAGCACTCAGCAGACTCTGGGCACTATACAAGCACTCATTCAGCAGACTGTGGATTAATTCATTGCTTTCTGTACTATTCATCAAGCCAAAATCTTCAAGCACTGATTTTGACAGCCTCTCATAAATGATTATTAACTGCTTAAGCAGATGAGCCCTGCTGGAACTATATGCTTTTAAACTATTGATTTGTGTGGGTATTATGAATCTCAGATTCAATGTACGTTCATTCCTGTTGAACTCGGAGCTTGGCTTATGAAAAACTTCTCACACGAGCAAGGTATCAGCATGAAACATCCTGACAGCTTCATCTAGCATTTTACGTAAAATAATAACACGTGGTGAAGTTGTCTGTTGCATAGATTGCAGAGGTCAGCAAACTCATGGAATAATCCTGCACTGGGAGAATATTGCTAAATAATTGTTTGTGATCGTGGTCTGGTAGGATAGGCTCTCCCTATAGGATCATAGGATAGCATAGGATATAGGATAGGAACAGAGGGCTCTCCCACTGTTCAAGATTGCCTATTGACTCTTCACAGTTTCTCCCTGTGAGCTAGCTTCGAACTTCAACCCGATTTTATTAGTGTTTCCCATTTCCCTTCCACTACACACACCAAATACAGGTGTATTCGCGGCTGTGAACTGGCAGATCATAATGTTTACAATGGTATAGCGTTTGACGTAGATGAAGGGGCGATAGTATAGGATGTTATATAGGCATTAACATCATCATGAGATATCTCGCGATAGCCAGAGGGTCATCAAAATGATTGGCTCCAATCATACAGTCCCAGAGACATGAGGTAATATACTAGGGGGGTCAATAGGCTCTCCTGGAAGGATATCGACAGGAAGGCAGGTAAGGTAGCAGGTAGGAGGGACATTTTAAGAGAAAATGGAATGTTTTCTAAGAGAAGTTCCGGACCAGCCGGGCTGTGGTGGGTATGTGGGCCTGCGGGCCGCTCCAAGCAACAGCCTGGTGGACCAAACTCTCACAAGTCGAGCCTGGCCTCGAGCCGGGCTTGGGGAGTAGAAGAACTCCCAGAACCCCATCAAGCAGGTATCAAGCAGGTATCAAGCAGGGCACATCACTTACATCCCAGCACGTCCGGCTAAAATTTCCCAAGTCCCCCCCCTCTCCTTACCTACCAGAGGACCTAAAACAGAAAACGGGACAGTGTGTCAATTTCGTGAGCCGCTACCATTTTCAAGTGTGACAATTTTTGTACTTGGGTAAACGTCAAAACGCGACGTTCTATTAGGAGCATGGGTTGAAGCTGGAAACTCATAGTCACAGGATGTTAGGAAGTTTTCTTTTAGCGTGAGAGTAGTGGGAAAATGGAATGCACTTAAGGAACAGGTTGTGGAAGCAAATACTATTCATAATTTTAAAACCAGGTATGATAGGGAGTGGGACCAGAGTCATTGCTGTAAACAACCGATGCTCGAAGGCGGGATCCAAGAGTCATGTTCGATACTGCAGACACAATTAGGTGAGTACAATTAGGTGAGTACACACCCTCGCGCGCACATATAACACATACCACACACAACACACACACACACACCACACACACCACACACACACACACACACACACACACACACACACACACACACACACCACACAAGTGCATATTGAATATTTCAAACGTAGATATGATAGAGCCCAGTAGGCTCGGGAATCTGTACACCAGTTGATTGACAGTTGAGAGGCGGGACCAAAGAGCCAAAGCTCAACCCTCTCAAGCACAACTAGGTGAGTACAATAGGTGAGTAACACATACTTATATATAAATATATATTTCAGCATCTATTTATATACGTAATATCAATCTCTGTTAATAATATACAAAGTTCATATTTCCCATCGGGAAGGGTGATATTTGACCCATGAAAGGTCAACATTCATGACATTAATAAAACGTTTGTTATATGAATCAAGCTTCAAGGTAATAATGAATAATCTGTACATTAAAATTAACGTTGATTAACACATTTTCTAACGTAGAACGAATGTCTATTTGTGGTCTATATTTTAGCCAATAGCCTTACGGGCTCACCATAGCCCGTGCTACTTGGAACTTCTTGTTCCAGGTAGCGAATCTTTAAACAACACCACAACAGCCAATAGCATGATTTTGCTTGCTATTATTCTAGACTGAATAGGGATTATAGTGGTTATTAATAGCTAGAGTAAAGATACACAGGTCTCGTATTTCTATTTCATACAATATATATGTTTTCAAAGAGAAGAGAAGGAGGGGAGGGAGAAGACACACACAGACACAATCATCCTGAACCCCAGTTGATTAATAGTTGAAAGGCGGGACCAAAGAGCCAGAGCTCAACCCCGCAAGCATTAGGTCGAGTACACACACAGTCAGAAACAATGAACAGGAACAGGAATATGAGGAGAAGCGCCAAGCCATTACGACTATATAGCACTGGGAAGGGGTCAGGATAAAGATTTGGGATGGGACGGGAGGAGGAATGGTGCCCAACCACTTGAGCGGTCGGGGATTGAACGCTGACCTGCATGAGACGAGACCGTCGCTCTACCGTCCAGCCCAAGAGGTTGGATCAGAAACAATGAGTGACAATTACAGAGAGAGTTTTGTGTCGTATTGAGTAACGCAGAAACTCAACTTTCAATGAATACATTTTAGAGTAGTCTGAACACTAAGGAAAGAGAAGACAAATTGGCTAACATAAGTAAATATGTTTTTTCATCATGGTCTGACAATCTTCAATATTATCGTACCAATTTTATCATATTTCGCAAAGCCGAAAACTCAGAATTCTTAGGACAAAAAAAATTGCATTTTGTTCTCATTTGATTTTTTTTATTACAACTTCTAAATGTATTTAAATGCATTTGAATATTAGAGAAAAAAATATTTTAAAGCACATTATATATATATAATATATATATATATATATATATTATATATCTATATATATTATATATATATATATATATATATGATGACTGATTTTAAGATTATTATATGTAATGGAGCTCATTTTAATATTTTTTTTTTTTTAATTTTGCATTTACACTAGTTTTGTACTATGCCATAAGACTGTACTGCGAACTACGTCAAATGGCAGCAATAAAAGTCATATTATAAGAATGCACTATACACGTCATACAACTGTATCATACACATAAAACTACATCATACACATCATACAGCTGCACTACATTCTTCATCTTTCATCGTCAAATATGTGAAAGGAAAACAAATCTAAATCCATGAAAATTCATGAAAATGTATTTTTACAAAATAAAAGTACTAGAATTTTAACTTTGAAATTTGCGTTTCTAATTATCTAACAGTATCTGACAACCAGCAAGACTTTTGTGTTTGTTAGAAACTATCAACACACGACTATTGATCATTAGATTTTTTGTTAGAATTTAGATTTCAATGAATGCTTGAATAAGATAATAAAATTCTAATTTGTATTGACTAATCAGATAAGAAATTAATAATAAGACATAGAAATTATTATCATATTGGAACATTGTATTAGCCTGTTGTAAACAAGTTGGATGTATATTTGCCTGCAGCAGCTCCCATAATTCCTTAGCAAGGGATATTATGTGGTGAATGATATCCCAGCATTATGTTGGGTAAATCTGTGTCTGATGATATCCCAGCATCATGTGGATTCATCTCGTGGCTGAGGATCTCGCAGAATCATGTCGTCCAGGAAACAATATCACATATGAGTGATGGTGGCCGGAAGCCCAAAACCTTCGGACCATAACAGAGAATTTCTGGCCATGTCCACTGAAATAATTATAATCTTCAGACTTGATAGCGAGAACATAATTTTCAGGATGCAGGTAAAATAAAATGCACACACACACACCACACACACACACACACACACACACACACACACACACACACACACACACACGCTGTTGACGATCGAACACTGCTCCATTTGACGTCCTCTGTTCGAATCGTACTTCTCTAATTGCTCTAGTCACGTACCACATTGCAAAGTTTGTCAAAAAAATGCAAGCACCCTCACCTAATTAAGCCAACTATTCACTAAATTTAATATGTAATAATGTAATTTATATATTAGAAAATGCCGATTTTGATTCTATAGTTATGTTTCATGGATTAGCATAGCATAACAGATTAGCAAATCCCCCCAAAAATCAACAAACCAAATCACCTTACCGAACTGAACGACATGTCTCTAGTTTGCGACAAAACGCCACAAACCAATGATACGTTCGTAGTTGCTACAGATTCATTATCCCAGATAACCGGTCGAGCCACAGACACAGCCAGCAACCGGCCACCACACTCCCAGTAGCATTCAAACTCCACAAACACAGCGATGTGTTCCTAGTTTGCGTCAGACCCAACAGAACACCTGTGCGCGGCATAAAAGATTTATCGGAACGATTGTAATATCCATTTGTGAAAATCCTGTCGAACACATGACAGGAGATTTTTGGTCTGCTGTTCCATCGCCAAATGTAAAATTTTTAGCGTCTGACGTGGCGGGTTACTCTTCAATATGTGGAGATTACAACCATTATTAATATGTGGAGATTACATACCATCATCATATGTAGATTACATACCATCATTAATATGTGGAGATTACATACCATCATCAATATGTGGAGATTACATACCATCAC
>WNGS01169217.1:22549942-22571961 GCA_020271785.1 Procambarus virginalis
CTCAATGTATTAGGAGAGTTAAAGAGTATCAAGAGCCCTGGTGGCCACTCTGGTCATCTGTTGAGCACTGAGGAGAGATCTGGTGAACATATAGGGGCCCTGCTGGACACATAGGGGCCCGCTGGACACATAGGGGCCCTGCTGGACAATATGTGCAGGGCCCCTGCTGGACACATAGGGGCCCTGCTGGACACATAGGGCCTGCTGGACACTCGGCTGGACACATAGCGGCCCTGCTGGACACATAGAGGTCCGCTGACACATAGGGGCCACTTAGCTGGACACATAGGGGCCCAGCATAGGACACAGCGTAGGGCGCGGTCTCAGCATGGACTGTACATAGGGGCCCAGCTAGACACTATGTAGAGCAAGGGGCACACAGAGGGCTGGACACATAGGGGTCTTGGTGAAGACACAGGGGCCCTGCTGGACACATAGAGGCCCAGCTACAACACATAGGGGCCCAGCTAGACACATAGCGGAGCCCTGCATGGACACATGAAGAGGCCCAGCTGGACACATAGTGGGCCCAGCTGGACACATAGGGGCCCTGCTGGACACAGGGGCCCTGCTGAACCTTCATGGGTCATATCCATCTCGTCTTAATGACATATTTAAGACTAAAGACATCATAAGATTGAAGAAGGTTCAAGAAACCAGAACAGTGACTATTGATCTCACGAAGAACAGTAACTGTTGATCTTACTGTCTTCCCTACACAGAGGAAAGTAACTGTTCTTTACACAGGTTTATAAAAAAAATCCTGAATCCAACTCAAAGTTTTTTTGTTTAACGAATTTCCACGATACTTTTATTCGTTAGTCTTTTGGAAAATTTGTTGATTTGAAGTGTTGGATTTGATTTCATTCAATTCAATCGTCCATGTCAGGTTTAGGTTGGTGTTTATTGCTATGATTGAATTGTTTTATGTAATTTTTTTTTCAGTGTTGTTGCAATGTTTTTGTTCGATATGTTTTTTTTGACGTAATGACGTAGAGCAATACAACGATATTTGTAGTGCAACTTCGTTGTTTTCCTTGTCAGCATTTGTTTTTCTATTTGTTTCTGTCTCTCTCCCTTCCTCTTACTTCCTCTCTCTCTCTCTTTCCTCTCTCTTTCCCCCTCTTACTCTCTCTCTCTACCCTTTCCTTCCCAATAATTCACAACAAAGCAGTGAAGATACTTCAGAACCTAACATCGACCGTCCTCTTTATCGACGAAACACAAGAGTGAAAGGCACGCCAGAAAGATTTTCAATCTCCATGAGCGCTAATGTATTGGAAATTAACTTTGATCATCACAACTAAACACCTGAAAAAATATATATCATACAAGTAGGAAAACGTGGTTTCGCATGTTCTCACTAATACGTAATTTCCTGCTAAATAATGATAATTTATTATTCTTTAACTTGGAATAATTCCACTCCGTCTGCAACCATTCTGTAGTGAAAGCAATGTTGTTTACACTCGTCAATAAAACAAAATAAAGTTTTAAGATGAGTACACATCTGGGGAGAATCTCAGGTTGTTCATATGTCACTGCAAGGATAAAATTAGTTGACCAGACCACACACTAGAAGGTGAAGGGACGACGACGTTTCGGTCCGTCCTGGAACCATTCTCAAGTCGATTGATCACAATCGACTTGAGAATGGTCCAGAACGACCGAAACGTCGTCGTCCCTTCACCTTCTAGTGTGTGGTCTGGTCAACATATTTTAGCCACGTTATTGTGACTCATCGCCTGCATAAAATTAGTTCCTGATTCGTGAATGTATTATTTCTAGAGCGTATAAATGTTTCCATACATGGTGGAAGTGTTCCTTGATTCAGGAATATATTCCATAAAGCTTACTAAGAACATCTATTTTCTCTAGGACAATGAAACTCTTTCCAAGAACAAGGAAATCTCTGGACACAAAACCGTAACTGTCTCTATTTTCCGCTTGTTACACTTGCAATAAAGTTGTTACATCTGGCTTAACGTGTTTATGACGTATTAGAACGTTGTTACAACTTGCTATATTGGTTGTTATAACTGGTTAGGAGGTGTTAAAACTTGTTCGAACGTTGTACCAACGTCGTAGTTTCGGTGTGTGTTTGGCGGGGTTCTCCAAAGTAATGAAAATGTTCTTCAGAATAATGAAATTATTCTTCAAAATAAAGAAAAATGTTCCCTAGAATATTGAAAACGTTCCCTAAAACACGGAAGATTTCCCCAAGTACAATATATATTTTCCCAAGTGTTGACTTCGCTGCAATAAAATATTGCCTTAAGCCAAGTCCCTTGACGGGGGATTATTGGATTATTGATTAACTCAGTAAGGAAAGTTTTCCTTCAAACGAGAGATAATTGACTCGTATATGTGCAAGAATCCCCAGGGTGCGACCGTCGACTCAAGAGAGATATCTAAGAATGTCTTTGAACACCATTGACTCACTCAAGTATGAAAAAATGTCATAAGAGAAGATTATTGACTCATGAATGATAAAACGTCGTGATTGGAAGGCATGAATGAATGAATGAGAGACTTCTGACTCATCCATGCATGAGAACTCATCGTGTGAGATTATTAACTCATAAAGTTTGGAAAGTCTATCACTGAGCTACAGCAACTAATTCACATTGATATATAAGATCGTTGTAATACGAGAATATTGATTCGTGAAGTCATAAACGAATATTTTGATAAAGATGTGAAATAAATCTCTGGGCGAAGATGTCGAATCACGCGGTAATGGAAACTTTACTTATCGCAGAGTCAATAAAATGGTCGTGAAAGATAAATTTCTCCAGGTGATATTGCAATTGCAAAGTGTTTCAGGACTTTAATGTTTTAGTTGCGTAGAAAACTCTCAACTTGTTGTGCTCATCTGGTTGTGTTTGTTGGGGGTTGAGCTTTGGCTCTTTGGTCCCCGTCTCTCAACTATCAATAAACTGGTTTACAGAATCCTAAGCCTATTGGGCACTATTACATCTTCACTTGAAACTGTCAGCCTCCACCACATCACTGATGGAGTCAGCCTCCACCACATCACTGATGGAGTCAGCCTCCACCACATCACTGATGGAGTCAGCCTCCACCACATCACTGATGGAGTCAGCCTCCACCACATCACTGATGGAGTCAGCCTCCACCACATCACTGCCTAATGCATTCCATTTGTTAACTACTCTGACACTGAAAAAGTTCTTTCTAACGTCTGCATGACTAATTTGAGTACTTATTTTCCACACGTTGCTGTTTCTGTTGCTGTTTCTGTTGTATCTGTTGCTCAGTCTTCTGTTGCTCAGCCTTCTGTTGCTTTTTATGTTTCTCCTTTTGGGTCGCGATAAACCTGTTTGCAGCTTCCTGACACTTCTGGGTGACGAAGTCCATCATATCTTATACAGTCTTTTCTCTGAGGTTTGTTTCTCATGGTATTCCCATTAGGAACTTCCTCATCTCCTCATAGTTCCCTCTTCGGTAAGCCAGCCTTTTTTCTTACTGATCCCTTCCTTAGATAAGTTATCCCTACTAAGCTGTGGTCACTCATTCCCAAGTAGGCTTCTAATTTGACTTCCTTTATGTCTGACACATTGAATGTGATTAAACGATCAAGTTTAGCTGGTTCATCGTTGCCATTCATTTTTGTGGGTAATTTGAGATTTTGACTCAGAAAGTATTTTGTTGACACTTTCAAGAGTGTAAATATGTATAAATATGTAAATGCCTCTCCATGCATCTGCACCTCCATGTGGTTCCCCATTCTCCCAGTCAATCTTTCCGTGGTTGAAATCACTCATGATTCAAAGTCTGGATCAATTCCTGCGGGCAACTGAAGCTGCTTTCTCTATTATATTAATGGTTGTTATGTTGTTTCTATCAAACTTTTCTCTGGGTATTCTATCATATAATGGAGTGTTATAAAGTTATGCTACTATTATCTTAAGTCCATTGTCATAGTTCCTATTATGTAGTCTCTGAGGTCTTCGTAGCCTGGGATATCCATCTCTTCAAAGCTTCAGTCCTTCCTAATCAGCAGGGCCATTCCTTCTCCTCTCCCTTCCCTCTCTTTCTTTACTATAAAGTAGTCTTGTGGAAACACAAGACTACTTGTGTTTCCACAAGACTAACATTATAACAAACTGCATTTGTTATAATGTCTGACAATTTCGTTTCTGTGAGTGCTATTACAACTGGGTTCTCTTCTTGTGCTCTTTCGCCCAGTTCACTTACTTCATTTGTAATCCCATCGACATTTTAGTAAATTACCTTGAAGCTCACTTTCCTTTGTACATCATGACACACACTCTCCACTGATGTAGGAAGCTGTTCCATGGGCAGGACATTTGGGTAGGTCTGGTTGATGGGGTTCTGGGAGTCTTCTACTCCCCAAGCCCGGCCGAGGCCAGGCTTGACTTGTGAGAGTTTGGTCTACTAGGCTGTTGCTGGAGCGGCCCGCAGGCCCACATACCCACCACAGCCCGGTTGGTCCGGCACTCATGGAGGAATAAATCTAGTTTCCTCTTGAAGATGTCCACGGTTGTTCCGGCAATATTTCTTATGCTTGTCTGTCTTCCTGTTGGGTAGCTACTAGGGGTTTGGAATGCAGGTGGTGGATGAAGGGCTCAGATCTTGCTCAGGCAAGTTAGGGGGCAGGAAGAAGGCTAAGGAATGAGGCTTAGGAGGTGGTCGGTTTGATGGGGGAGGGAGGATTAGGTGTCATGGTATTGCATAGAGGGGAAAGGAATATGGAATGACAGGTGGGGGTATTGCAGATCACTATGGGGTTCCTGAATTGCTGGTTGTGGCTTCCCCACTCCCTCTGGTATTGGTGGGTTGGAGACTGTGGCTCCCTGACTCCCTGTCTCTCTCTCTTTCTCATCGGATAAGGTCTCTTGCTGGCAGATCTGTGAAAAACATATCTCCTTGACATTATAGTGAAAAACGAAAGCTTTAACTTTCAACCTCTAGAATATAAAAATGTTGCCAGAGACTCCATAACCGTACTTTGACGTTAGCGAAATAACAATGTTTGTCTTCCTTCAAAGTCCAGACGAGATTTAAGAATTTCTGCTTACAGAACTGTATCAAACGCAGCATGCGAGAGGCCAATTAAGATTGAAAGAGCACGGGGTTTCAATTAGCTAAGAAGAGGTCAACCGCAGTCTCAAACCACATACAAAACCTCAACAACTTTCCTCAATCATGGGGGCTATGTTACCATTTATTAAAGAGAATATTACACAGTTTCTCCCTCCTTAAAGTGCAGCTTCCCCTTCCTGGACGCCCTTCTTGAAGTGTAGATTCACTTGGACTTTTTCTTAAGCGTAGATCCCCTTATAGATACCCTTCTTGAAGCGTAGATCCCCTTAGACGCCTTCTTAAAGAGTAGATCCCCTTATAGATACCCTTCTTGAAGCGTAGATTCCCTTAGGCGCCCTTCTTGAAGCGTAGNTTTAGTAAGCTGCTTGTCATTTCCTGCTCGATAACAAAGCTGATACCATGATATCCAATATTAATAGAATCGAAAGCAAATTAACAGAGTCATTCCATTTTAAAATAACAAAAAACATTCTAACAGAGCCACTATTGCCCCTTACCAGAGCAATAACATATTAAGAGAGCCAATAGCATATAAGAGAGCCAATAGCATATTGAAGAGCCAATAGCATATTAAGAGAGCAATAGCATATTAAGAGAGCCAATAGCATATTAAGAGAGCCAATAGCATATTAAGAGAGCCAATAGCATATTAAGAAACTCAATAACATTTTAAGTGATCCAATAGCATATTAATAGATTCAATATCATCTTGCAACACACCCACTAGGCTGCAAGACAAGGCCAGACAATGGTTATTGCAGTATTCAGTATAGTGTATCGGTTCAGAGTCTCCTCTCGACCCCAGGCCAACTCAACACTGAATTGCATAACCTATCATAAGCCGGATGTAATGCTGGTGGAAGCCTGACTCGTCCTGCACATAATAGGTTGGGATCCTGGGGGTTCGAAGCCCCATATAATCCAGTGGGACCTTTGGTTCCACTTTGTTGCTGCTGTTGATGGTTATTGGTAATAAGAGAGGTAGGTGGATGAGACCATGAGTCTTATCCAATACCATGGATGTTACTCAATATTATGGATCTTACTCAATATCATGGATTGGTACCATGGACTCAGTACCATTGAATAAGACATAATTGCGGGTGTTATTCAATCGTCTGGTTCCAGCACAATACCACGGATTTCAGAGAATATCGTGGATCTTAAACAATAGCCTGGATCTTACTCGATACTCACACGATATCATGGGGTTGTAAACAAAACAGGGGATCACATTCCAATATTATATATTTGTGCCTAGGCAATATTTTCAGATTCATGTGATATTTATGTTAGGGAATGTGTGAGTGTGTGTACTCACTTAGTTGTGCTTGAAGGGGTTGAGATTCGAGTCTTTGGTCCCGCCTTTCAACTGTCAATAAATTGGTGTACAGGTTTCTGAGCCTATTGGGCTCTATCATATCTACACTTGAATCTGTGTATGGAGTCAGCCTCCACCACATCACTGCCTAATGCATTCCATCCGTTAACTACTCTGACACTGAAAAAATTCCTTCTCGTCCCTGTTGTGTGTTGTGTGTGTGTGTGTGTGTGTGTGGTGTGTGTGTGTGTGTGTGTGTGTGTGTGTGTGTGTGTGTGTGTTAGCGATAGGCAAGCATCTCAGTGAGTTATGCTGATAGCATTTGGTTATCCTTTGTGAAGCAATGGTCCGTGTTGTCAGCGTAAATGGCAGGTAGGTTCCTTGTTTGCTACTCTCTCTTTTCTCTCTCTCTCTCTCTTTCCTCTCTCCCTCCCTCCCTCTCCCAACCTTCATCTACTCACAAATCTGGATCAATAAGACCAGGTTACAAAGACCTCCTTGCATATGACTTTGTCTATGAAATCCGTAGCGACCCACGAGAAAGTCGCGACCAGCACTGGTGTTTTCCACCGCCCAGATGACGTATGAACCATAGGAAGAAAAGAGGAAGGAAGATAGGGAGGGAAGGAATAAACGTATAGAGAGGGAAGGTGACAGAAAGGGAGGGAGGGAGTGAGGGAGGCAGAGAGGGTGGAAAATGGAAATTAGGAAGATATTACACAGATGAGAACGACATAAGAAGACTGTATTTCTTTGATTTCATAACTTGGTTATAAGCAGGCGATGAGTCACAATAACGTGGCTAACGTATGTTGACCAGACCACACACTAGAAGGTGAAGGACGACGACGTTTCGGTCCGTCCTGGACCATTCTCAAGTCGATTGTGAATGGTCCAGGACGGACCGAAACGTCGTCCTCCCTTCACCTTCTAGTGTGTGGCCTGGTCAACATAAATATTCCTGTTAAAACAGTCCATAGATGTTACGTTAATATTCACAGGAGCTGAAGGCTCTGACAGTCTTGGTGAAGCTACTGTATGAAGCCCAAAGATCCTATGGAATCCACGTCCACTAATACTACTTTAATTCCCTTCACAGCGCCATATGTAGTGATGGTCCAATGTGAGTTTCATGAATTATTTCAATTTGCAGTTTTCAGCCATTCTGAAATGTCTGTATTCAATTTGGGTCTACCATGTTAGATGACAATTGATTTCACTGTTCAACAATCATGTAGGCATACAATCATTATCTTTTTGTATTGTATCTGTTTCCCCTGAGTGTCATAGCAATTTGAATCGTAGTCAAATCAGTCTGTGTCACCTTTTGACTTCTGACTATATGTGACTACAACTACCAGCATTATATATACGTTTCAACAACATAACACCATATAGCAATATTATATATATCAATATATATATATAATATACTTTCAGAAATTGGGAGTTTCCTCTTGGGAATTTTAATCTTGTTATAAGCACAATGATGAGTGAAAAAGATAAGGATCTGCTTCAATTTACTTAAAATGTCAGACGTTTCAGAGACTTAAACTCTAAAATAAGATTCTGAAATATCTGGCATTTTAAATAAATTAATAAGATTTATATCTTTTCCATTTTTATAATATTTATAATATATAATATACCCTATGTATATAAATATATACATTTAATCATCCCCTTGAATGTCCTTTGGGCAATGATAAACACCAGCGGAGGACCCTTGTCGTCTTGATATGTTTGTGTGTTATCAGCCAAGATATCAGCAGATATCTTGACTGATATCTGCTTGAGTCTGTTGGTCTCAGAGGGTGAGTCGTGTCAATGGAAGGGCGACTGTGTGAACACGAGAACGATCGTGACAAGCCAATTAATGGTATGGTGTCCTATGCATTAAATAGTGAGTGGGATGGTGAGTGGTTATGGATGAGAGATGAGTGGTATATGGTAACTGGATGTCTGTCAGTTTTTTGAGAGTCGGAAGATATGGAGAAAGAGCTCTTGATTATTGCCCTCTGTACTGTAAGAGGGGGTTGACTGCATCTGTCTGTGTTGGCGACTCTAGCTGTCTGTTTTGGTAATTTATTTTTTTCTGTATTACTGGTGACTAATTGTATCTGTCCTGGTTTCTTATTGTATTTGTCTGTAATGGTGAGTAAGTGTTCTGCCTCTGCTGGTGACTGATTTAATCTATCTTTCTGGTATCTGTCTGTATTGTGGCTAATTGTATCTGACTGTACTGTTGGCTAATTGTATCTATCAGAACAGGTGGTTGATCGTGTCTGTCTGTACTGGTAATTGAATATGTCTGATTGATAACTGATTATATTTCTTGGCATTAATGATATCTTGTAGTATCTTTCTGCCTTACTGAGGTGAGGCATGGAGGGACCAAGGTGAGGCATAGAGGGGCCGAGGTGAGGCATAGAAGGGCCGAGGTGAGGCATAGAGGGGCCGAGGTGAGGCATGGAGGGACCAAGGTGAGGCATGGAGGGGCCGAGGTGAGGCATGGAGGGACCAAGGTGAGGCATGGAGGGGCCGAGGTGAGGCATGGAGGGGCCGAGGTGAGGCATGGAGGGGCCGAGGTGAGACATGGAGGGACCGAGGTGAGGCATGGAGGGGCCGAGGTGAGGCATGGAGGGACCAAGGTGAGGCATAGAAAGGCCGTGGCGAGGCAATGACGGCACTGAGAGGGGTTTATATTGCCTCCACTAAAAGCAATATTGCAAAGGATTGCAAGAAATGAAAACCAGAACACCTCACTATGAATGACAAACTCCCAGATATCCAGTTGTCAGGGGCGGACTGGGAGAGGTGACATGATGAAATACGGTGCTAGACTTTTCAACTTTTCAAGTTTCAGGATTTCGCTGAAATATTTCGGTTAGTTGTATCTATAATACTGATATAGATTCAGTCAGTTTGCGTATAGATGTCTATGGAAACAATCAGTTTGTTCTCGAAGGTGGCAGAGAGCAATTTGGTGCTTGTTGTTGTATAATGATGTATTTTGCTTCGCTGATGTCCAGCCTTTTATTGTCGCTGTATTTGTCGATTATTTTAGTGTTGTTTGTAAGGGCATCTCTGGTGATGGTCTGGCTATGTGTAAACACAATATGCTCCTTGAGAGAGCTTTGCTGTTTATGCCTTGTTAATCGCCTTGAAAGGGATGTTGTTGTCTTGTCTATACATTGAGTTCGTTGGGGCTGACCGTCCCTCAAGTGGTCATGTGAAAACATAGACGACATTCGCATGTTCGACTGTTCATATACCCTTTTTTATTAATATTCTGGATTCTGGACGATATTACAGTTTGTATTCTGACTTCCAGCTTTCACTCTCAATATTGCCCTTAAGAAATAAAAGATATATACCTTTTCAATGTTTAACCAACCACTTGGGTTGGACGGTAGAGCCACGGTCTCGCTTCACGCAGGTCGGCATTCAATCCCCGACCGTCCAAGTAGTTGTGGAACCATTCCTTCCCCTCAGTCCCATCTCAAATCCTTATCCTGATCCCTTCCAAGTGCTATAAAGTCGTAATGGCTTGGCCCTTTCCCTTGATAATTCAAAAAAAAAAATTTTCAATGGATATACAAGCTTCAACTGCAATAAAAGATATATTCTCAAAGTGAACTGCTGTCTCCTTGCTTTCTACTAGCAACAGTGATCTCGATAAAACAATAAACATTTTAAGGGTTATTGAACGTGTTTCAACTAATAGCTCCCTGTCAATTATTGCAATATTGCACCATTTAATTACAGCCGCTCAAAATGCATTTATATATATATATATATATATATATATATATATATATATATATATATATATATATATATATATATATATATATATGATGGCACTATATATATATATATATATATATATATATGATGGCACTATATATATATATATATATATATATATATATATGATGGCTATATATATATATATATATATATATATATATATATATATATATATATATATATATATATATATATATATATATATCATCGTTCACTGAATCTGATTATATATATATATATATATATATATATATATATATATATATATATATATATATATATATATATATATATATATATATATATATGCATCAATGGCACTCATGACATATCAGTGCCAGATATCATAGTCAAAACGAAATATAAACATAACAAGAATTATTACTGATACATGCATAATATCAAAGAATGTCAGAAGATGAATAATAAAGAGAAAACGTTAGAAGATGAATAATTATCACATCAAGCAGGTATATGTGGGCCTGCGGGCCGCTCCAAGCAACAGCCTGGTGGACCAAACTCTCACAAGTCAAGCCTGGCCTCGGGCCGGGCTTGGGCAGTAGAAGAACTCCCAGAACCCCATCAACCAGATCACCTCAGCCTTGGAGAGGAAAGACGCCGAAACAGACTAGAACGGAACAAGATAAACTTGGTTTCAAGCCAGACGCCTTTCGTGACGCAGAAGGTGAGGGGAAAGAAGAGGTTGAAAACTTTGCCAGAAACTTCCGTTGTCGAGAGTCCTCGTGAATTATTTCTTGGACGTGAGAGGGTTTCGAGAAAATAGATGAGAGACACGATTTGTTGTAGGAAGTGGTGGTGGTTGGGGCGAGTTAGTCTAGCAGTCTGACTTGGAGGACGTGTTGTTGGAGGAACGAACATCTCCAACAGCATCTCATTGGTCCTGTTGGAGGTGTTCTGTCTCGTCTGGTAGACATGTCTGGTCATTGATCATGACGGAGGTGATGTAGACATGCTGATGGCACTACACTAGCTCAGTCAATTCAGGCAGCGTCTGGGATGCTCTCAGACGTAGGTTCGAATCCTCGTCACGGCCCTTGTGGATTTGTTCAGGCTAATGGCCTTTCCACAAACGTCCACAATCACCAACTATTAACAATTCTATATTGGTATACAAAACCTTATTTCACAATCTTTTGCATCTCATTTGACTAGAGTTTAAAGTACCTCCTTTGTTTCACAACGTTAATTAACGTCTTCATAATACTCCTTAGAGGGCCAGAGGGCCATTTGTGGCACCGTGAAAGGACAGGGCCATTAACTCCAGTGTGGGCTGGTAAATGATTGTTCTCGGGAGACTGGCATGCCCTCTGATGCATAACATTCCTTCCCTTATACATCTCAATTTGATCCAGGATTTCATCGCCTTAATCTCATAGCTGGTATTTTAAATGCAGTTTTAGGTGAATATTTCCTCAGCAGTGCTTAAGACAAGCCGTGCAGACGAGGCGTCACAATAACGTGGTTGAAGAATGTTGACTAAACCACACACTAGAAGGTGAAGGGACGACGACGTTTCGGTCCGTCCTGGACCATTCTCAAGTCGATTGTGTAATGGACTGTTCCCAAGTCCATTATCAAGCGGTGTTCTGCCGCCGTACATTCCTTCCTGAACAACAGGCGTCTGTAAAGCGTACTTGATTGAAATTGAGGTCAGACACGGTCTAAATGATGTCTGTTTTCGTACATGTCACATGAAGTGTTTTCCACCGTTTTCCTGTTCACTGACTTCCCATTAGATGCCTCTAGTGTGTTGTTCTCTCCCAGCGACCAACGTATCTACGTATATCTCCCCGCACCTTGTACCATCTTACACCCGACCTCTCTCTCTCTCTCTCTCCCCCCTCTTGCTCTGCTCCCACACCTCTCTTCTCTCTCTCTCTCTCTCCCCCTCTTGCTCTGCTCCCACACCTCTCTTCTCTCTCTCTCTCCTCCCTCACCTCTCTTCCTCATTCCTACATCTCTGTCGACCACCACCCAACTTCTCGTGTCATCTGAACTCATCTATACCATCGCCATCACACATTCTATCTCACTTTCCTACAATTCCTCTGTGCCCTTCTCTCATCATATCCTCCTGGTCCCCACCATCTCTGCTTTTCTACATCTTACCTCCTCTAGATTCCTTGTACACTCCACCTCCTTCCCCCCCCTTCTCTCACCTCCACCCTCCCCCCTCACCTACTCATCTTATCAACCAACCCAACAACTTCTGCCGCTTCGTCTGAAGCTATACCCTGCCTTATCAGTTGAGCCAATGCCACAGTGTGCCATATCCTGTTTTTCTCCATCTTCCAGTAACCAGATTTCTTGAGTCCCTCCTTCAGATGCAACTTAGATTCGCTACAGCTTGATGGAAAACGAGACGCTTATTTTTATTGGTTCAATGCCTGTATTTCCGTGTCAGGTACGACACTTCTGTTCCTCTCTTTTATCATCAAGTTTCTGCGATTTGATCCCTTATCTTTATTCGTGCATTAGCTTCCGGCTGCTTGGTAGTTTTGTCTGGGTGCCGGCTGTGGTTGCTAGCTGGCTCGGCCACTCTAGCTGGTGGCCAGACTGGTAATGGATAGTTATCACCCAGATGTTTGGGTACCTGGTTCTCTCTCTCTCTCTTCCTCCTCCTCTTCCTTGGCACAGCTCTCACCCCCCCCTCCTCCTCCTCCTCCTTCCTGGCACTCTGACACAATCTGGCACACTCTGGCGTTATATCTTACCTGTGGTGTACGGTGGCTGGGTTCTCATTTAGTGGTCTAGAGTAATATAGTTTAGTCTCCCCCTCTCTCTCTCCCTCTCTTTCTCTCTCTTATACTCTCTCTTTCTCTATTTTTCTTACTGCCTTTCTCCCTTTTTCTCTCTTTTCTTACTCTCTCTCCTTACTCTCTCTCGTCTGCTGATGCTGCTGCAGACTGCTGCCTCTGTTTTTCTATTTATCTGCTGTTCTAGTCTGCTGTTCTAGTTCTCTGCTGATCTACTGTTCTGATGCTCTGGTGGACTGCTGTTCTAGTCGTCTGCTGTCTTAGTGGTCTGCTGTACTAATGTTCTACTGTTCTACGGAAATGTACTAGTTGGCTTTCCTCTGCTTTCAGCAATTATTAAACTCTGACGTATACACGACTAGGCATTTCCATAAACCTTTAACCTCTCCTATCCAGCCCTTCCTCACACTTAAAACGTCCCCTCATTCACGGAAATGACCAATCCGTTAACACTCCGACAGATTAATGACTTTTAAAGCACTGCTGTATTGATGGTACAGTAATTCTACGATACAGTAATTCTACGATACAGAAATTTTCTCAGCGTTTCGACACATGTGGACTCTATATCAGGATTTGTTTTCCCTATTAAGGGAAATAATCAGGATTTATATCAGGATTTTTAATCAGATTTTCAGGATTTTTTTCCCTATTTCGCTATTAACTTTTTATTTCCTGTAAAGCTGCTTTGTGAGTAGCTTGACAGAGTCCTTCATTCTGAAAGAACTTTCTTTCTGCTTGGCCACTTTCATTGACTTCATTGATTCCTTCATGACTTCTTTCTTTTTTTGTTTGCTTTATTTCTTTGTTACTTCTTTCATGTCTTTCTTCTTTATATTTATTATTATCCTTGCTTCTTTCATGCCTGCCACCTTCCTTCCTTCCTTCACTCCTTATTTTCTGATTGTTTTATTACTTTCTTTCTCCTTTCATACATTTTGATTACGTTTGATTAATTACTTTCTTTCTTCTTTCATAACTTCCGTCCGTTTTTCTTGTTTCCTTACCTTGTCCATATTTCATTCCACATTCTTTCACTTCTTTCCTCACAACTCTAGGTTGAGAAATGTTCTCTATCTCTCCTGTGTGTACATGACGCTCTCAGCTCACAATATCTCTCACAAGATTCTCCCTGCTTACAACGCCTCACAAGCCACACCCTTCCTCACAGCTCACAGCCCACACCCTGCTCACAGGACGCTAGGAGAAATTTTCATGTAAAAAAACCATATTCCAAACATAAATTCGATTCAAATCACAAATCGAAATTCTTTTCTCAGAACGACTAAAGTAACCAGTAACGTGTTAATTTGCCGAGCCCATTTTCCAGAGAAAATTGGTTAGTTTTCTGGTAATGGGATAGTATTTCCTGGGATAATTAGCCGGGAATGGGTGTGGAGCAGGTACCAGCTGGGGGGCCAGGACGGTGTGAAACAGTGACCATCTGAGGGACCCAGGACGGTGTGAAACAGTGACCAGCTGGGGGGCCAGGACGGTGTGAAACAGTGACCATCTGAGGGACCCAGGACGGTGTGTAACAGTGACCAGCTGGTGGCCCAGGACGGTGTGAAACAGTGACCAGCTGGTGGCCCAGGACGGTGTGAAACAGTGACCATCTGAGGGACCCAGGACGGTGTGAAACATGACCATCTGAGGGACCCAGACGGTGTGAAACAGCGAGTCTCCTAGCTTAAGTATTTATATTCCTAAAATGTGACAGAATTAAAAGCGACCGACGCCTAATGGATTTTGTGCCTGAATAAAGTGTACAATTAGGGACAAACACCAGTGAAAATTAGCATTGGATCCTTTAGTCTCTGGTAGAAGGAATAATGCATTGTGGGCCCCCACCCCCCCTGAGGCTGTTTGGAGAGCTGGTTGGTGCTTAAAACTGGAAGCTCTTCACTGGAACCAAGGGCGCTCATGAGTGCATTAATGCCAGCTTTACAGAGCTTCTTTTGTGGTGCTCAATATGCAGAAATATGAGATTAAGCTTACACTTTCCTGTGGCGTCTTTTGTGGTGCTCAATATGCTGGAATATGAGACCAGCTTTCACTTTCGTGGAGCTCCTTTTGAGGTGCTTAATATGGAAAAACAGAATAGGTTTACAGTTTCATTAAGCTCTTTTCGTGCTCAATACGGGGGAATATAAGAACATACACATGGTATCCATGGAACTCATTTGGTAGTGATTAATGTGGGTTTAAACGAGCAAATTTCCAGCTTACACGGAGTTTTTTCCAGGTGCTCAAAGTGTTGAACATGAATGTAATCCAACAATTTACACTGAGTTCAGCTGTTCGTCCTCCAGTGCCTGGATGGGGGCAATAAAGAGCCTGAACAACAGCGTTACTAACACCAGAGAGCCAACGGGAATGGGGGGGATAATTAGATCTGCTATTTGCGTGGTTCTCGTTCCACTCCTGGCAATGATAACGCAGGGTAATGCAGATAGATATTAAGGTAATCTGTCGCCCCAATCCAGGCAAACTGGAACTCACAATGGCTAGTGTCTGACACTTTTAACTGAAACTGAAGTGCAATGTGAGGAAAGTAGCACACGAATTAAGCTTATTAAAACATGCTCTCGGACGCAGGTTCGAATCCTCGTCACGGCCCTTGTGGATTTGTTCAGCTTATTAAAACCCCCTGCAATGGGCCTTGATAACCTGTCTCAGTAACGCCAAACCTGTCTCCTGATGCTCACATCAAAAAAATAACATCAGCGGCGTATGCATGGCTGGCTAACATCAGAACTGCCTTCAGAAACCTGTGTAAGAATCCTTCAGAATCTTGTATACTACATATGTAAGACCAATCATGGTGTATGCAGCCCCAGCTTGGATCCCGTACCTTATCAAGCACAAGACAAAGCTGGAATAGGTTCAGAGGTATTCCACTAGGCTAGTCCCAGAACTAAGAGGTATGAGTTACGACGAGTGGCTGCGTGAAATGCACCTTACGTCGCTGGAAGACATGAGAGCTCGGGGAGACATGATCACTACCTACAAAATTCTCAGAGGAATTGACTGGGTATTTAAGGATAAACTGTTTAACACGGGTAGTACACGAACAAGGAGACACAGGTGGAAACTATGTACCCAAATGAGCCATAGAGATGTTAGAATTTTTTGTCAGTGTCAGAGTAGTAGACAAATGGAATGCATTAGGCAGTGATGTGGTGGAGGCTGACTCCATACACAATTTCAAATGTAAATATGATAGAACCCAGTAGGCTCAGGAATCTGTACACCAGTTGATTGATAGTGGAGAGGCGGGACCAAAGAGCCAGAGCTTAACCCAAGCAAGCACATCTAGATGAGTGAACTTGATGAGTACACACACACACCGTCACTTTCTCTCTAGCTCTCCCCCTCTCTCTCTCTCCCAATAATCTCTCCACTCTCCCTCCCTCCATCTCTTCCCTCTCCAGCTGTCTCTCCTCCCTCTCATCACTCTATCCTCGCCCCAGATTACACAGATTAGAGATAAGAGCAAGAGGGAGAGAAAAAAGAGAAGCTTTAAGAATCACAAACTGCGGTAATACTTAGAGTTAATGAAGCTAATTTTGGTCAATGAGGCGGGTATTAGGCTCTGTAATGCAGAAAATTACCCTTGTGGGGCTCTTCTGAAGCATCGTCTGACTGTCGGGCAACAGTATGCTATGGTGGTAGGTGGTGGTAGGTGATGGTGGTGGTGGTTGTGATGGTAGAAGATGGTGATGATGATTGTGGTGATTGTGATGCTGATGGTTGTAGGTGTGGGCGATGGTAGGTGGTGATGGGGATTGTGGTAGGTGGGAATGGTGGTAATAGTGATTGTGGTAGTGGTGGTGGTATTGACAACGGTAGAAGTAATGGTGGTAATGGTAATGTCGATGGATTTAGGTGGTACAGGCAATGCTAGATAACGGTTGATCAAAAAGATAACGGTTGATCAAAATCAAGTTGGAAATAAAGTGGACTTCGATGTCAAAAGTATGTTGACCAGACCACACACTAGAAGTTGAAGGGACGACGACGTTTCGGTCCGTCCTGGACCATTCTCAAGTCGCTTGTGATGAGGAGGTAGAGAACGGTAATAATAGGCAAGAGGAGGTGAGGAGAAATAGGGGTAGAGAATAGTAGTAATAATGAGAACTGCAGAAGGCCTATTGGCCCATACGAGGCAGCTCCCATTATAACCACCGAAGGAAAAGTAATAGGAATAAGAAGAGGATAGCAAGGGAGCGTAGGAGAAGAGAGAAAGAAAAGGAAAGAGAAAGAAAGATAAATGAAGGGGTAAGCTTATGTTAAGTCACGTTTGTTAGAAAGATTAGAGCATTTGAGTATGTACTGTGAAAGGGAAGAGTCCACAGCAACAAAGCCAGGACTCATGTTCATGTTGGGTACTTGGTGTATAAGAGCCGATTCTACAAGACGGCGTCTGTGAAGAGTAGAGGCAGGAAGATTATTTGGAGGAAGACCAATCAGGGATGATTAGAATCCCTCACATGGCAGAAGAGAGCATTGTTAGTGTCTGCAGACTTATTTGTGTTCGTGTCCAAATAGCCCAAAGCTATTCATCTTCATTGACGTAAAGCATCAGGAAATGCTAACAAATTGGCAGTATTATCTCCGATCTGAGACCGTATAATCAACTCTTAGTTTCCCCCAGCAGTGACTTTAGCAACACCAATGTTGCTTATTGATTGATTATGAATGTTGATGTTGCATATATAATAGGAATTAATGGTTATAATTTACTTGCCTCACACTTTACCGAAGATCTGTGTTATATGGGCGTCTGGGATATGGTAAAAAATTGTTTTTTTTTAAATGTTTATACACTAGACGAGCATTTAGACCCGCAACTTTTATTTTGTTATAAGTTAGTGAGGACTTCTGGCTTTCCACCATTCTTAAAGTGATAGTTACCTTGAGGTGACCTGTAGGTGCTTCCGGGGCTTAGCGTCCCCGCGGCCCGGTCGTCGACCAGGCCTCCTGTTTCCTGGTCGTCGACCAGGTCTCCTAGTACACAGATATTAGTCAACATATTTTCCAATAATGGGAAAAATAGTCGACATTAAATACTGGAGAGGAGGTAAAGTTTAACTGATATAAATTATAATTATGCAAACATTATCTCCGTAAGTTTATTGGAAATTTCACCCAAAAATGCAGTTTTGGAGGAGGGATGGTGAGAATTGCCACACTGGGGCTAAACGGTATAATAGTTTGATTCTTATATTTTATCTTCGACAACTTTCATATTTTTTCAACGCTTACAAGGGACTTTGAGGAGAGAATGTGTTAGTTATTCACTCAGAATGTTCGATTAGATATGCTTGACTGTTAATACCCCGATAATATGTTTATTATGCGGATAGCTTGAGCGTACTTTATCCATTTTGTGTGTAGTTATTACTTCATAAACTTATTTCAATTTCAATTGCAATTCGATAGTAGTGAAACATGAAGTGTACCTACCGTAGAGTTTATCGAACATGACCCAAAAATTATTATCCAACTAACACCACTCATGAGTAGAATAGATTTATCTACTTTCAGACGAGTAGCAGTGAGTCACGGAGAAAGCTGAGCGTCTCAGAGCAGCCAGAATTAACATAATCTGTGATCGACAGCTATTCGCAAGAAGGCTGTAGGCATCCTTAATCCACACCACTGCAAAGCCGTCTGCTTTCACAGGGGAACCTTGTTATGTCTTTCACCCATACTTCATTCACAAACCTGTACACCGGTGCAATTCCTCATTCCTGACAATCAGTATAGAGGATACAATCATTCCTAAAATGTCTCTCTAAGGAACGTAGTGTTTGGTGCGTGCTGCGTGGCGCGTGCGTGTGTTTATGTGCTGTGTGGGTTTGGTGCACACACAAAGGATATCGTCAAAATCAGCAGTCACAAGTGGCTAATACTTGTCAGCAAGTATAGGATTTGTTAGTATCGGAAAAGGTAAGAGTATAGAAGCAAAATGCGAGATGAACAGTGGAAAATTGTTCTGAAATCGGACACACATACACACACACACCACACACACAACACACACACACAACCACACACACACACCACCACACACACCACACACACACACGACCACACTCATATACTATAATGCTCACATATTGTATAAGCAAATATTAAGGAAAACGTTCACTGGAGGGGCGACTATTATACCTGGAGACTTGTGTGAATATGAGAAGTGCTGAGTCACCGTGACTGCATCAATATCTTCAACGATAAACGAGTATTAATCACGAGAGGATAGAATGAGTGGGGAGAGGCAGGTATGTAAGTATGGGAAGATGGGTGGGTAGAGGTAGTGGAGAGGAGGTTGAAAGTCCGGAGGAAAAGTAGAGTAGGTGGATGAGATCAAAGTGAGGAGAAGAGAATAAATGTGAGACGCTAGGGAGAGAAAGGAAGGGATGTTGATGGATGAGATAGAGAAGGAGAAGAAGCAGAGAAAGAATAATAAAACACCATATAATTGAGTGAAATGAGACAGGAGGGAAATAAATGATAAAGGAAAGTTAACGAAGAGGAGAAGCGAAGTGAACAGAATATAATGAGAGGAAACAGAGGCAACAAGCGGAGAATGAGAGACAGAGACGAAAATCATAGTAGATACCATTAAAATTCACAATATATACGCTCTGATTAATATATGAATATCCTGGGCTATCACTTGATATCTTAGTATACCTATGATCTGGCGGGAATTAAAAAATAAATATTCGTTTATTGGCGATTATAGCTATGAAAATACAGGAAAATATAAACGAAAATCAGCTTTCACACATACTTTTGCTCCTCTCTCACTCCTCTGCTCTCTCTCTCTCTCTTTCCCTACCCTCACTCTCGTCACCTTCGACTCTCATCTCCTCCACCCCTATCACTCTCCTCCATCATCTCAAGAAAACACCCCCTTTCGGTTCACAGACAGTGGAGAAAAAAATAATAATACACTAAGCTCGATTGAAAATCGTGCAGGACAATGACCAGATCAAGGATAAATTCGAGCCTTGCAAAGCCTTTGTCACTGATGGTAATTAAATGCATTTTACGGAGGGCCTTTTAATACTATGTTGTTCTTGTTCCAGCCATAAGTTTTACACATGATCATCACTACACAACCACCTTGCTTCAACACTAGCAGTAGTTGCAAGCTACTCCAATATTCACAACTACAGCTGCAGCTCCCACTGCTACTTCCACTACCTTCAAGTACTGAGCAAAAATACAGAAAAAAAGAATACAACTTCCACTAATAATTTTACTACTGACTGCACTGATATAACGTTCTTAATGGTTTTTACAGCAACTAATAACTCGACCCAATTTCTCCTTCCTGGGCATTAAAGACGCTTGGAGAGAACATTAAACTCCGTTTTATCGAATTAATCACAAGCAATGAAGCGATTCCAACTCTCAGCAAAAGAGGAAGAGAGAAAGATATAGAGAGGTATAGAGATATAGAATATAGGGAGAGATAGAGACAAACGCAGAGAATGTAGAAGAATAAGAGAGAAGAGAGAGAAGACGAGAGAGAGAGGGAGAGAGAGGAGGAGAAGAGAGAGGGGGGTGGGATGGTATAGATAGAAAACTATCCATATTCAGACAACCTCCTTCATGTATAATCAGTATATAATATATATGGAAACTACGCTTTTGCTATATACCACAAGAACCCACCAGCAGGAAGGAAAACTATGCCCAAACAGTACCGTATCAGTGCCCAACACACACGGCAGCATCTGAAACAGTGGCTAGAAATCTCTGACCTACTAGATCAAGTTAAATATTGTCAGCCTAGAATTAGCACCGCGACTAAATTGTCAGTAACTTACATGGTGATCTTAACGACCAATTCCATGGCAATTCCCTGAGCGGCGGAATTACCCTCGTTCATATCCGTCGCTCCGTTAGTTACGCTGACTTCACTGAAAATGATGTTTTGTCTCTCTACGGTCGTCACAGCTGTGTGTAGGATGAAATAGTTTTCAAGGCGATTTTTGTTCTTCATAATAATTCAAAATCAGGATTATTTTTAAACTGTAAACAAAATCTTACATGATAGACAAACGAGACCACTTACTAATGCTCCTGGAGGATGGTGTGTGGTTGTGTTGTAATGACCTAGTGTAGTACAGGATGAGAGCTACGCTCGCTGGTGTCTCCGTCTTCCAACACTCTTTGTCATATACACGTTTGAAACTACTGAGGTCTTGCCTCACCACCTTCCTCCCCAACTTGTTCCACACCGTCTACCCACTCTGTGTTGCAAAAGTGAATTGATTTTATATTCGCTTACATGCTTGTTTAGCTAGTTAAACTATTAGACTCTATGTGTGTGTGTGTGTGTGTGTGGTAGTGTGTGTGTGTGTGTGTGTGTTAGGTGTGTGTATAGCTTAACAAGCGTAAGTTACATGCAATTCTTTAACTGGAAACCCCAGAATGATTTGAGAGCAATTTAGAGATAAACTAATCTAATCAGATTAACCAAAGGAGTGTCAATATATATAATATTTTAGGAGCAAATACAGTCTTTTGCAATTTAATTGCACTCAGTTGGCAAGCAAGACAACAATATTTTCTAGCTGTTGGGTTGTTTGGTCGTGTTTTGATGTTTACCATATATTTAATCGCCTGAATTAAAAGTTTCAAGTCATTTGAATTTATTTGATTGAGTTTTAAGTTTGTATATCAAAGTATCAATTGCTATTTGTGTGTGATAAAAGTATTCAAAGTGTTTATTTGTTTGGTAGATTTCCGACATATATAATAGATTAAATACCATTCGACAACATGGTCAGTCGAATTATTAATACACTTGTGTATTAATCATTTGACTACAATTTACACCTGGGAAGGCAACTTGACAACCTTGGCAATGTATAAATACACTTAACAATGTATATGTATATACCAATGTATATACACACCTAACAGTATATATGTATATATCAATGTATATATCCACTTAACAATACATATGTATATATACTATGAATATTCCA
>WNGS01169217.1:22571986-22597922 GCA_020271785.1 Procambarus virginalis
TGATGAGATACCCGGCAGTACCCGGGTCGAGGGTACTGCCGTTTAGTACAAAAGGCTGTGCCATTTAAGTGTTAGGAGTCCACTGAATGCTAATCTGTCATCAGATCATGCAGTTGCATGCCATAATGTATTAAAAACAGGTGATAACACTCTATGGACTTGGAACCGACCATTTCATATCCATTTTATAGAGGTCGCTATTGGAACCGACCCCACTTAAAAGGGGGGGAATGAGGCAGAGAAAAAATACAACAAGAATACATCAGAGACAGCAGGTACAAGAGGTATGCAACATCAATGAATGCAACAACAAGTGCAAGAGGTACGCTACGTCAATGACCACAGCAATTGCACAGTTGCAAGTGGCAGGGCTGGCACTGGGCTCATTACCATTGTTGCTCATATAGACCAGAAATTATTACGCTTGCTTGCCTGCCTGCCTGCCTGCCTGCCTGCCTGTCTGCCTGCCTGCCTGCTGCCTGCCTGCCCTGCCTGCCTGCCAGCCTGCCTGCCAGCCTGCCAGCCTGCCTGTCAACCAGCAGGTGTATCCCATAACAGCAGGAACCGGCCAGAGTCATGAGATAATGATGCCAGTGAGTCCTGCCAGTGAGACAGGACTGTGGAGAAGAGAAACAGGCAAAGATGAAGGGAAAACGAACGATATACATACAAAAGTGTTGCCAGTATAAAAATACATATGAACTAGTGTTTCCAGAACGACACATGTGTATCGTGCCACAGTTACAAACAGAATATTCACGTGTTTAACCAATGTTACAAGAGGAATATTCTCTTGTGTTTTCAATGTTAACCACAGAATATTCATGTGTTGAATCAGTTTTGCTGGAAGAATATTCTCTTGTCTAATGTTAACAGAATATTCATGTGTTGAATCAGTTTTGCTGGAAGAATATTCTCTTGGCGTAACAGTAATACCAACACAATATCGTTTCAGTGAAGAATGTCTCATCTGTACTCAAAATGCAAAAACACCCACGGAAGAAATAGGAGACTTCAAATCCTATTTGACCTTTTCATTGTGGCTTTTCTTGCATATTATTAATATAAATATTGTTACGGCATTGATATTCTATTCGGAAGTACTCGATATGAAGTACATGTTGCAACAATGCAATATTTTAGCTGAATAACTACTCGTGGAATGCCTTAATTCCTCCTGAAGAAGTCAAACACACAGCTGTCAAGGGCATTAATATTAGCTTTAAAACATTCAAGTATCAAATTTTCAGGAAATGCCAAACCTCTTATTTCCTCCAAGAAGCAGCCAAGCGTAGTCGCTCTCCGAGGCAATAAACAACTTGCACAGGGACGAGTTGTATCAGAGAGGTGGTGTGGGGACACGAGAAGTGGAAGCGGCTTTGGGGGGACATGTTTGTGGAGGGGAGAAGTGAGGGAATTGTGTGTGGAGAGAGAGAGAAGTGAGAAAATGTGTGTGTGTGCAGAGGGAGAAGTGAAAGAACTGTGTGTGTGGAGAGAGAAGTGAGGGAACTGTGTGTGGAGAGAGAAGTGAGAAAATGTGTGTGTGTGCAATGGCAAAAGTGAGGGAACTGTGTGTGGAGAGAGAAGTGAGAAAATGTGTGTGTGTGCAGAGGGAGAAGTGAAAGAACTGTGTGTGTGGAGAGAGAAGTGAGGGAACTGTGTGTGGAGAGAGAAGTGAGAAAATGTGTGTGTGTGCAATGGCAAAAGTGAGGGAACTGTGTGTGGAGAGAGAAGTGAGAAAATGTGTGTGTGTGTGCAGAGGAAGAGGTGAGGAAATGTATGTGTAGGAGGATTAAATCCTATATGTATAGAAAGAAGGGTTAGAAACCATGATTTCTGAACAAAAATATCGCTTTTTCAAAGCTCTAGAGAACATGATCGATTTATACACACACCCAAATCCCAATAGCGTGATATATCAAATTAATAAAGTGAATTCTTATACCATATCCTGTTGCAATCGATTAAGGTGCTTCTGGGATCATCCTGGCCGTAAGTTCGAACCTTCATCACGGCCTTTGTGGATTTATTCCATGAACGATTTACTTTCCTCATTAGAAAACGCGTTTTAATCTGATCAATTGTACGGTTGGACCGCCTCCCGCTCCCTTAGAGTATTGGTAAACACACTACGATCCTTTTAAAGCCATAAAGAACTATGGAGGTTCAGTCAAAGCCATCACTTTACCTTTATTTAGTAAGCTGCTTGTCATTTCCTGCTCGATAACAAAGCTGATACCATGATATCCAATATTAATAGAATCGAAAGCAAATTAACAGAGTCAATTCCATTTTAAAATAACAAAAAACATTCTAACAGAGCCACTATTGAGCCCCTTACCAGAGCCAATAACATATTAAGAGAGCCAATAGCATATTAAGAGAGCCAATAACATATTAAGAGAGCCAATAGCATATTAAGAGAGCCAATAGCATATTGAGAGAGCCAATAGCATATTAAGAGAGCCAATAGCATATTAAGAGAGCCAATAGCATATTAAGAGAGCCAATAGCATATTAAGAAACTCAATAACATTTTAAGTGATCCAATAGCATATTAATAGATTCAATATCATCTTGCAACACCCACTAGGCTGCAAGACAAGGCCAGACCAGATGGTTATTGCAGTATTCAGTATAGTGTATCGGTTCAGAGTCTCCTCTCGACCCCAGGCCAACTCAACAGTGAATTGCATAACCTATCATAAGCCGGATGTAATGCTGGTGGAAGCCTGACTCGTCCTGCACATAATAGGGTTGGGATCCTGGGGGTTCGAAGCCCCATATAATCCAGTGGGACCTTTGGTTCCACTTTGTTGCTGCTGTTGATGGTTATTGGTAAAAAGAGGTAGGTGGATGAGACCATGAGTCTTATCCAATACCATGGATGTTACTCAATATTATGGATCTTACTCAATATCATGGGTTTGGTACCATGGACTCAGTACCATTGAATAAGACATAATTGCGGGTCTTATTCAATCGTCTGGTTCCAGCACAATGCCACGGATTTCAGAGAATATCGTGGATCTTAAACAATAGCCTGGATCTTACTCGATACCCACACGATATCATGGGGTTGTAAACAAAACAGGGGATCACATTCCAATATTATATATTTGTGCGTAGGCAATATTTTCAGATTCATGTGATATTTATGTTAAGGGGGAATGTGTGAGTGTGTGTACTCACTTAGTTGTGCTTGAAGGGGTTGAGATTCGAGTCTTTGGTCCCGCCTTTCAACTGTCAATAAATTGGTGTACAGGTTTCTGAGCCTTTTGGGGCTCTATCATATCTACATTTGAAACTGTGTATGGAGTCAGCCTCCACCACATCTCTGCCTAATGCATTCCATCCGTTAACTACTCTGACACTGAAAAAGTTCCTTCTTACGTCCCTGTGTGTGTGTGTGTGTGTGTGTGTGTGTGTGTGTGTGTGTGTGTGTGTGTGTGTGTGTGTGTGTGTGTGTGTGTTAGCGATAGGCAAGCATCTCAGTGAGTTATGCTGATAGCATTTGGTTATCCTTTGTGAAGCAATGGTCCGTGTTGTCAGCGTAAATGGCAGGTAGGTTCCTTGTTTGCTACTCTCTCTTTCTCTCTCTCTCTCTCTTTCTCTCTCCCTCCCTCCCTCTCCCAACCTTCATCTACTCACAAATCTGGATCAATAAGGTAACAAAGACCTCCTTGCATATGACTTTGTCTATGAAATCCGTAGCGACCCACGAGAAAGTCGCGACCAGCACTGTGTTTTCACCGCCCAGATGACGTATGAACCATAGGAAGAAAAGAGGAAGGAAGATAGGGAGGGAAGGAATAAACGTATAGAGAGGGAAGGTGACAGAAAGGAGGGAGGGAGTGAGGGAGGCAGAGAGGGTGGAAAATGGAAATTAGGAAGATATTACACAGATGAGAACGACATAAGAAGACTGTATTTCTTTGATTTCATAACTTGGTTATAAGCAGGCGATGAGTCACAATAACGTGGGTAAAGTATGTTGACCAGACCACACACTAGAAGGTGAAGGGACGACGACGTTTCGGTCCGTCCTGGACCATTCTCAAGTCGATTGTGAATGGTCCAGACGGAACGAAACGTCGTCCTCCCTTCACCTTCTAGTGTGTGGTCTGGTCAACATAAATATTCCTGTTAAAACAGTCCATAGATGTTACGTTAATATTCACAGGAGCTGAAGGCTCTGACAGTCTTGGTGAAGCTACTGTATGAAGCCCAAAGATCCTATGGAATCCACGTCCACTAATACTACTTTATTTCCCTTCACAGCGCCATATGTAGTCATGGTCCAATGTGAGTTTCATGAATTATTTCAATTTACAGTTTTCAGCCATTCTGAAATGTCTGTATTCAATTTGGGTCTACCATGTTAGATGACAATTGATTTCTCTGCTCAACAATCATGTAGGCATACAATCATTATTTTTTTGTATTGTATCTGTTTCCCCTGAGTTTCATAGCAATTTGAATCGTAGTCAAATCAGCCTGTGTCACCTTTTGACTTCTGACTATATGTGACTACAACTACCAGCATTATATATACGTTTCAACAACATAACACCATATAGCAATATTATATATATCAATATATATATATAATATACTTTCAGAAATTGGGAGTTTCCTCTTGGAATTTTAATCTTGTTATAAGCACAATGATGAGTGAAAAAGATAAGGATCTGCTTCAATTTACTTAAAATGTCAGACGTTTCAGAGACTTAAATTCTAAAATAAGATTCTGAAATATCTGGCATTTTAAATAAATTAAATAAGATTTATATCTTTTCCATTTCATAATATTTATAGTATATAATATACCCTATGTATATAAATACATACATTTAATCATCCCCTTGAATGTCCTTTGGGCAATGATAAACACCAGCGGAGGACCCTTGTCGTCTTGATATGTTTGTGTGTTATCAGCCAAGATATCAGCAGATATCTTGACTGATATCTGCTTGAGTCTGTTGGTCTCAGAGGGTGAGTCGTGTCAATGGAAGGGCGACTGTGTGAACACGAGAACGATCGTGACAAGCCAATTAATGGTATGGTGTCCTATGCATTAAATAGTGAGTGGGATGGTGAGTGGTTATGGATGAGAGATGAGTGGTATATGGTAACTGGATGTCTGTCATTTTTGAGAGTCGGAAGATATGGAGAAAGAGCTCTTGATTATTGCCCTCTGTACTGTAAGAGGGGGTTGACTGCATCTGTCTGTGTTGGCGACTCTAGCTGTCTGTTTTGGTAATTTATTTTTCTGTATTACTGGTGACTAATTGTATCTGTCCTGGTTTCTTATTGTATTTGTCTGTAATGGTGAGTAAGTGTTCTGCCTCTGCTGGTGACTGATTTAATCTATCTTTCTGGTATCTGTCTGTATTGTGGCTAATTGTATCTGACTGTACTGTTGGCTAATTGTATCTATCTGAACAGGTGGTTGATCGTGTCTGTCTGTACTGGTAATTGAATATGTCTGATTGATAACTGATTATATTTCTTGGCATTAATGATATCTTGTAGTATCTTTCTGCCTTACTGAGGTGAGGCATTGAGGGGCCGAGGTGAGGCATGGAGGGGCCGAGGTGAGGCATGGAGGGACCAAGGTGAGGCATAGAGGGGCCGAGGTGAGGCATGGAGGGACCAAGGTGAGGCATAGAAGGGCCGTGGCGAGGCAATGACGGCACTGAGAGGGGTTTATATTGCCTCCACTAAAAGCAATATTGCAAAGGATTGCAAGAAATGAAAACCAGAACACCTCACTATGAATGACAAACTCCCAGATATCCAGTTGTCAGGGGCGGACTGGGAGAGGTGACATGATGAAATACGGTGCTAGACTTTTCAACTTTTCAAGTTTCAGGATTTCGCTGAAATATTTCGGTTAGTTGTATCTATAATACTGATATAGATTCAGTCAGTTTGCGTATAGATGTCTATGGAAACAATCAGTTTGTTCTCGAAGGTGGCAGAGAGCAATTTGGTGCTTGTTGTTGTATAATGATGTATTTTGCTTCGCTGATGTCCAGCCTTTTATTGTCGCTGTATTTGTCGATTATTTTAGTGTTGTTTGTAAGGGCATCTCTGGTGATGGTCTGGCTATGTGTAAACACAATATGCTCCTTGAGAGAGCCTTGCTGTTTATGCCTTGTTAATCGCCTTGAAAGGGATGTTGTTGTCTTGTCTATACATGAGTTCGTTGGGGCTGACCGTCCCTCAAGTGGTCATGTGAAAACATAGACGACATTCGCATGTTCGACTGTTCATATACCCTTTTTTATTAATATTCTGGATTCTGGACGATATTACAGTTTGTATTCTGACTTCCAGCTTTCACTCTCAATATTGCCCTTAAGAAATAAAGATATATACCTTTTCAATGTTTAACCAACCACTTGGGTTGGACGGTAGAGCCACGGTCTCGCTTCACGCAGGTCGGCATTCAATCCCCGACCGTCCAAGTAGTTGTGGAACCATTCCTTCCCCTCAGTCCCATCTCAAATCCTTATCCTGATCCCTTCCAAGTGCTATAAAGTCGTAATGGCTTGGCCCTTTCCCTTGATAATTCAAAAAAAAAAATTTTCAATGGATATACAAGCTTCAACTGCAATAAAAGATATATTCTCAAAGTGAACTGCTGTCTCCTTGCTTTCTACTAGCAACAGTGATCTCGATAAAACAATAAACATTTTAAGGGTTATGAACGTGTTTCAACTAATAGCTCCCTGTCAATTATTGCAATATTGCACCATTTAATTACAGCCGCTCAAAATGCATTTATATATATATATATATATATATATATATATATAGATATATATATATTATATATATGATGGCACTATATATATATATATATATATATATATATAATATGATGGCACTATATATATATATATNCCTATAACTCAAGTTACCAGAACATCACATTACATCACAGCACACCCCAACCCTATACTCAAGTTACCAGAACATCACATTACACCACAACACACCCCAACCCTATACTCAAGTTACCAGAACATCACATTACACCACAACACACCCCAACCCTATACACAGATTACCACAACATCACATCACATCACAACACTACACATACATCACCACACGAGTGTTTGTGTCCACAATCTCACCCTCTTCTCCTCTACACCCCCACAATGCCCTGGCTATTGTGTGTAGCATAATATTGCTGCTCCTCACTATGGAAATCCCACTGAGAGCTGCCAGAGGAACCCAGTAAAGTTCCTCTTGATGGTCATGCCACCACCACCACCAGGAAATCTCTCTGGCCTCCACCTGGATCCTTTTCCGAAAGACACAGACATAGAACAGACACATACTGACACACAAACATTCTGGCAAAGCCACAGGCTGAAAAAGACACAGACACAGAGACAGGCAAATACATTGATCAAGGCAAAGACAGATAAATCACTGTTGTTTTAACCCTCGCGAGATCAATTTAACAGAGGAATGTTGATTATCTAATGATCTTGTCACTTATCCTCCTCTTTAGATAGTGATTATATCCACGATGTGGATCATCGTGGATATATTGACTCAATGGATATAATCCATCAATATATGAACGATAGTCCATATAGTTATAGAAAAGTGCTATCTAAACAGGAAGATGAGTTACAACATCATTAGATAATCACATTCCGCTGATAAATGGAGCTCACAAACCCAACACGTTCACTACCTCTTTTGTCAATGCCTTTTTTATGCTTTTTTTATGCATTTCTTGAGTTGGAAGCTTTTCATTTGTTTAGCGTCGCCCTTTATTTTTCCTCTGTGGTCGGCTTATGGCTCTGCCTTATATTGCTGGTTCATTTAGCTCCCGTTTTGTTTCCTGTATTGAGAGTTTTATATTCTTTATTGGTCGTTTTAATGCATTAACTTTATTGTTTTATTGTTAATGTGTGTCTACCCCTCTCTGTGCATCCTTTATTCCCCTCAGTTAACTTGGTAGTTTTTTACAATGCCATATTTTGTTAAATGATTTTGTATTGAATATGTTCAGTAAATATTTTAATTCTCATTTCTTGTTCTAATCTTATTATTCTGAAACCCTTATTTCTTAATTCTTATTACTTATTTCTCATTTGTTACAGTAAAGCTTTATTGCTTTACTGTCATTTCGTATTGCTTTATATTGTCTTTACATCACAACACTGCCACGGATTAGCCAGTCTTGTGAATCAAAGATTTTCAAACACTGCCACGGATTCAACAGAGTTGTGAATCAAAGATTTTCCAACACTGCCACGGATTTAACAGAGTTGTGAATCAAAGATTTTCCAACACTGCCACGGATTCAACAGTCTTGTGAATCAAAGATTTTCCAACACTGCCACGGATTAGCCAGTCTTGTGATTCAAAGATTTTCCAACACTGCCACGGATTAGCCAGTCTTGTGAATCAAAGATTTTCCAACACTGCCACGGATTAGCCAGTCTTGTGAATCAAAGATTTTCCAACACTGCCACGGATTCAACAGTGTTGTGAATCAAAGGTTTTCCAACACTGCCACGGATTCAACAATGTTGTGAATCAAAGATTTTCCAACACTGCCACGGATTCAACAGTGTTGTGAATCAAAGATTTTCCAACACTGCCACGGATTCAACAGTGTTGTGAATCAAAGATTTTCCAACACTGCCACCGATTCAACAGAGTTGTGAATCAAAGATTTTCCAACACTGCCACGGATTCAACAGAGTTGTGAACCAAAGATTTTCCAACACTGCCACGGATTCAACAGAGTTGTGAATCAGAGATTTTCCAACACTGCCCACAACATAAACTTTTAATGACAAGACTTCAAAAATTATGAGATAACATTATCTCATCACCACAACTCTGCCACTCATCATTAAATTGGCACTCTAACAAGCAGTCTACTTAAACTAGATGTTTACTTCTCAAGACGTCTAGTTAACTGGTTGGATTCTCCTTGGCCATTAGGTCTCTTATGGGATTAATAACCGTTCCTACAATTCAACTTCCGTATGATGGGTAGGAATTTTCATCTGTTGCAGGCGATGAGTCACAATAACGTGACAGAAGAATGTTGACCAGACAACTAGAAGGTGAAGGGACGACGACGTTTCGGTCCGTCCTGGACCATTCTCAAGTCGATTGTGAATTCTCAAGACAATCGACTTGAGAATGGTCCAGGACGGACCGAAACGTCGTCGTCCCTTCACCTTCTAGTTTGTGGTCTGGTCAAAAATCTCATCTGTTGTCTGAAATGCTTCTTTGAAGTCTGAAATGGGTAATGCTTCTCTGAAGAAGGAACAGACATAAAGGTTAGAGTGCTACTTGAACACGAAGACTACTCGAACACGATGGCTACTATTACCCAGGACTCGCAGAGTACACTTAGTGGTGTACAGAAAACTGTTCTCCAGAGATGGCAGCACCAGCCATAGCTCTCTGTATCCTTAATGCTGCGCTAAGTATGGACTGCTGCTTGGGTAACAGCTTCTCCCCCGTATCAACCTACCCTGGCTTTGTGCTCTGGAAAGGCCACTCCAGACGGACAACCAGAGCGCAACTCCATAGTCTCCTGAAACTGATAGATGCCTGCTATTAACACTAAGTATCCCCTCTTCATTTCTCTCACTCTCACTCAACCACTGGAATGGACGATAGAGCGACGGTCTCGGTATATATATATATATATATATATATATATATATATATATATATATATATATATATATATATATATATATATATATACCGTGGTCAAGACTATACGCTCGTGATCTTAACAAATCGTAGTGGACACAATGGAGCAAGGCAGGTGGTGGCAATGTCCGATATTCCGACAGAGGTAGACAAAAATTCCCATTTGGGGACGTCATTTGGAATCTCGCTATTCCCAGAAACCTCGCTCCTCTCAAGAATGTTGCTCGGTCCGAAGTCCTTTGCAATTGCTTGCACTGGGACATACTCCATCCTCTCTGTGCGCCAGTTTGACTGAAATTGATTTCTATATTCTGAGTGCAGAAAATGTAAAAAAAAAATGATATTGAAACACATAACCGGATCCAAACGCATTTAATGATAGAGACGCCGTTTGGTTCACCTGGAACCTTTACGAAGTCGAAGTCAGGACTTTATATAGGTTCGCGACGGAGTGAAACATTGCAACTTTCGATTTTTACTGCCTGTGTTGATGGGTTTGTGTATAGCGTATTTATGAAACAAGTCAGAATGATGTGAATATCATAAATTGTTTCACTCGACACTGCATAACTGTGTCGATTGAAACGATTCAATCGACACTGTGTCGATTCATAATTGTGTTGTGAAATCACAATACAATTGAGATTTCAGATTTTGAGCAAAATACAAGGAAAACAATTTTTGTTTTCCTTGTATTTTGCTTTTATTTTGCTGATCAAGTTGCCTCTGCCTAGTCTGAATATCACTATGAGTGTATTGCCTCGTTCCGTCCTACCACTAGAAGCAATTTGGTGTAAATAACCAAAATCCAACCGTCTTGGTAAATGATTAAGTCGACACATGTTCCATCTTTCAATATGTGAAAGCTACATATTACATATGTCATCACAACATGTGAATCTCTCCCATGTTTCATCACATATTATTTTATGTAAATTATAATTGTAAATTATTATCAGGATATGTTGTATTCCTCTTCTAGGATAATATATTATCATAATATTGTTGTTGTGTTGTTGTTAAAGATTCGCTACCTGTAACAAAAAGCTCCAAGTAGCACGGGCTATGGTGAGCCCGCAAAAGGGAAAAAAGTACTGAGGTGATTATTTGTAATGGCTTAATATTTCGAATGTTTCACCGCCAGCTGGAAAACAATATTTCAATAAATTTTTGTCGTCAAATTGAATGATAAATCGTCCTTTGATTAAATTTGCATCATTTATATATTTATTTTTATTTATTCCATAGTATTATATATTATATATAAGTATTATAAATTTATTATATATTAATATTAAATTTAATATTTACATTTTTGTTACATTTAATTATATTTATTTATATTTAAATTTGGCTACATTTAATTTTATTTATTTATATTTAAATTTTTGCTACATTTAATTGTATTTAATTATTAATTTTACTCGACTTAAAATCCAAAAATAATTTAATAATAAACTTCACTACATTATTTGGGTCGAAATATGAGTATAGTGACCTTTGAATGAAGTATATACTCGAAATATCCATATACATGGAAATATTTGAACAAAAACATTTTCTGGTTTATATTACACAATACATCTCCAGTTACAAAAAGCAGAATTTTGTTGATATTTGCAACACCAGCCATAGAGAATGCCCGTAGATATGCAATCTATTTCAAAAATATTTATCGTCTATGTCCCACAATGTGGATTTCTGTTATTTATGTCAAACGTTTTTACTTTTGCGTGCAATATATTCAGTTATTGCTCAGAAGACATGCCTAGGAGGGGGGGAAACTACCCATTGGCAAGGCATGGAATATGTATTAACTGCCTGGAAATATATTATTCCTAAGGCGAGTGTAAATTATTCTGTATTGACAATCTGGGGAACAATAACCATGGCCCGAGGGTAATCCAGTGCTGACTAACAGCGGATCAATAACCGTAGTTCGATTGTAGTTATCCTCTGTTAACTGATTGGGGAAATATAGTTATGATAAGAGAGTAATTCTCCTTTGCTGATTCCCAGCGAAATAATTGCCTTCATGCAAGAGAAGCATAGATATATATGTGTTAGCAAGATAGATACACCAGCCCTGACGCAAGTGAAATATATTTGTTTTGACCCAGTGGGACGCACCAGGCTCAAATACGTGCCACAACCACTCCCCGATCCCTGACACAAGCACCACAACGTCAAGCTAATCCCTTGGAGGATGTGGCTAAGTCTATTGTCATCATCTGCAAAAGCTGTGTTGATTGTAGTCCCTTTCTGAGAACGGGAGAAACAAAATGTCTCCTAGGAAATGTCATGAAATCTTTTCCAATGCACAGCAAGCAAATGTTTTGTTCTCAGCTCTATTGTCAATCTTTCTTTTCATTCGTTTCTGGGTTTATGGATGTGGTGGTGAATATAGGAACTATTCTGAGGACAGAACAGCTTGGGGAAAGATGAGGGGAATGTCTTGAAATACGACGACTCGAGTCTATTGGAAAAACAGTCGACATTAAAAACCTCTGAAATATTATTTCTGCGTCTTGGGATCTGTAATGCATACGGAATACTAAACAATGGTATTTTGAGAAATAGTATACAGAGAAGTAAATATACATTTCGACTTTACTGAGATTTCGAAACACTAGAGAGATGCTGAGAGGATCCATATGCAAACGAGGAGTCACAATAACGTGGCTGAAATATGTTGACCAGACCACACACTAGAAAGTGAAGGGACGACGACGTTTCGGTCCGTCCTGGACCATTCTCAAATCGATTGTGACTGGAGAATGACACAATCGACTTGAGAATGGTCCAGGACGGACCGAAACGTCGTCGTCCCTTCACTTTCTAGTGTGTGGTTTGGTCAACATGCTGACGGATTACAGAAATGTTGAAGCATCATAGAGATGTTTAAATCACACGGCGCCAATTAAATCCAAACAGCAGAAAACTGGATTAAAACACAGCTGATGTGACAGTAATAGGACGAACAGAACAATGAAGCATACATGTTAACAAAAGCTAAAGACACACACACACACACACACACACACACACACACACACCACACATACACACACACACACACACACACACACACACACACTACCAAATAAAGAAACCGTTCACATTTTCGCTGAACACCCAAATGTCAATCGAAGAACCAGAATCTCTCACATGTTACTTAAACACTATCAGTCCACCTTCTTTCTTATCAATGAGGAAGTCACAGCACGGTTGTCCTAGACGACTTAGCAAGGTATAAAGTCATTTTGACCTTCCAGTATACCCTAAAAGGGTTCCCTGATCTAGTCACGATGGATGAAAACCAAAGGAGCTGGTTCCCTGTGAAGATATTGAAGCATATCGAAGTCCCGCCACATAACTGAGTTCCGTAAAAGCATGGACATATTTCCCACCACAAGGAATGTGGTACACGATCACCAGACGGCCAGGGCAAGGGTCACTGAGGCTTGACACTGGGTCCAGGCACGGCGAGTAGTGAAGGTCGTCTTCTAAAAACCTTCCCGACAATCTTGAGAGCAATATCCCCCAGTAGGAGCTCCACCTGGGAGCAAAAGACTTTTGGCCAGTGCTGGAGACGGGGACAAATTCTTTTTGTATTCGTCCCCACACCGGCGCCAAGACCTGCTTCTTGGTTCTGTGGCATTATTAGAAAATATTGTTGTGGTGTGAGATTAGGGGTAAGATACTGTTTTTCAGTTCTTGTTTATAAGAATAATATCACTTAGACGTAAACATTCACATATTACTGTCCTCGAAGCAACTGAAGAATTATGACGTTGAAAATTTTGGGTTTTTCTTTCTTGGTTTTTTCTTGAAAAAAAACTGTCTATTTTGTTGCTATTTTCTTGTTGCTATTTTCTCCTACTGCTATATTATCTTCTTTTCCCTGTCATTCTCTCTTTTCTTTGAGGGGGAGAGATGGTGATAGAATAAATGTAGGGATTGAGTGAAAATATAAAAATGCAAAGTAGAAAAGATGAAACATCGAAGTTTTCGTCCACAGAAGAAACGGAATAACGCCTTAAGACAAAACCAAGTTCAAGTTCTCTCCTTTGTAAGAGAAGAATGAAAGACTAAAGTGTGTGTGTGGCTGACCTATCTGGCTCAAACATTTATATATATTACTAAGTTTCCATTTTAACTTAATGCAAAACGATTTCAAGTTAACACAAGAATATATGATTAAAGAATACTTAAAGCTCCGTGTACACCAGTTTAAACATGTATTACACGTTGACTAAGAATGATCTAAATGTTTTTGATATTTACAAATATAACATCATCTCACTAAAGACAATTTCAGAAATCCTATTGGCCCATATGAAGCAGATTAAATCTAAATCTAAACGCATTTATATATTTTTATTTAATTGCCTTACTGAATGTGTCCTAATGTTGAACTTATTGAGCTTGATCTAGATGATTTGTTTGTTTTTCTTCGATGGACTTGTACTGGAGTGAGTTAATGTGGGGGGGGGGGAAGGGAGGGTGCTGCATACTATGGGGGCCCAGAACTGGAAATATTGGGGGGTGTTAAATGATAGAGACTGTGTTGCCTGTTACTGGTTAATATGGGGAACTCAACCAAGGTTGTAGGTCTGTAATAGTCAGTGTGAGTTGGTACCAATCATGGGGTGTTGCTCTCTTCTGGTCATATTGGAGGTCCACGCCAGGGGGACCATTATTTACTGCTCTCTGTGGAGGAGAACACGCGAAGGAAGTGTCGCCCGTGCTATACACGGTGTGGCCCAGCACTTTGGGTGTGGCCCAGCACTTTGGTGTGGCCAAGCACTTTGGGTGTGGCCCAGCCCTTTGGGTGTGGCCCAGTACTTTGGGCATTGCTCTCTGCTGACAATCATTGAGTAAATCTAAAAGAATATCCATTATGAAAAAACATAGCAATCAAATGTTGACCAGACCACACACCAGAAGATGAAGGGACGACGACGTTTCGGTCCGTCCTGGACCATTCTTAAGTCAATTGTGGTCCAGGACGGACCAAAACGTTGTCGTCCCTTCACCTTCTAGTCTGTGTGGTCTGGTCAACATACTTCAGCCACGTTATTGTGACTCCTCGCCTGCGTAGTAAACAAATCTTAATAAACAGTATTTTCTATCTATTAATATCTATTTTCTACACATTTTCTATAATATGAAGTATTTACTATCGAATATATCTAAATCATTAACCGCAAATCTTGAAGGTAAACACGTTATCTTAATCCGTAACTTACATTAAAGATACTCAAGCAAGTGAATGCTAATTATTGTCTGAGAACTTATCCAGCTAAGCCTTAACACAACACAAAGAAGAAACAGAAGAAACAGAAGAAACAGGAGAAACAGAAGAGAAAAGTTTTCTCTTGTAGAAAACCAAAAATTCACAGTTTTTTTCCTCGCAAAACTTTGGAAAAAGTTACCAATTTGAGACAGCAAAATCAATATAAATCATAGTTAAGGGGAGAATAAATATCTTATATTTATATTAGATATTTAAAATATTAAAATATCTAATATCACATCTAATATTTGGGGATATTATACGTTTTTGAATAAAATTATTAAAGAGATTCCACTTCCTGATAAAGAGATCCCAGGCGCCGGCGAGAACCAATGGGCAGAGTTTCTTTCACCCTATGCCCCTGTTACCTAGCAGTAAAATAGGTACCTGGGTGTTAGTCAGCTGTCACGGGCTGCTTCCTGGGGGTGGAGACCTAGTCGAGGACCGGGCCGCGGGGACACTAAAGCCCCGAAATCATCTCAAGATAACCTCCCCTTCAGCAAAACATTTGATGTTTCATCAGAACTTTCAACCAAGGATAACATCACAGATTTACCGCCACAAGAAAGACTCGCTATCACAAATCAAGTACCTTATTTCCGGCTTAATTCACGACCATCATATTTCGCTTGCATCACTATCTATAATTGTCAGGCTAAAATAAATCCTTGGCTATAATTTAGGGATTAACTGAGCCTTGTATTTTCCTTGTTGGCTTACCAATTTCCTGTCAACCTTATCATTAGATTTAGATAACCAGTGTAGAAATAATTCTATATATGATATTCCGTAGTCATGCCCTCAGTAATCTCTTGCTACTGATGAAAGGTCATTATGAAGAAAAATCGCTACGATAAGGAGCTGGGATATATGGACAAGGAGCTTGCAAATGAAGACAAGGAGCCTGGTATCTAAGCACAAGAAGTTGGGATATGATAACAAACCTGCTAGAGCATTAGAAGTGACCAAATGATACCCAACAACTCTGACAAATTTTTTTTGGTGATTGGTGAGACGGCTTGTGATTGGCGGATTGCCGGGAGGAGCTAAGCTGAGGACATGGAGATTGGAGGAAGACTATGAAGGAAGGGGATTAGAGGATTACCTTGTGTCGAGGTTAAATATGTAACTTACATAATAAGCTTGCGTCCTCCTATGTCCAAATACCACACACGAATCGCGTGGGTACGCAGGCAGCTTACTCGGAAAACTTAGCTAACTTAGCCCACCTGACTTAATAAATAACACTCTGTAGAAAGACTTGCAGCTTTAAGCATCGCGTCATAATCGCCTGGGACTACTCCTGCCCCTGATTAAAAGTTATCTGGCAAAAATTAAAGATTAAAACACCGACCATTAAAACATTAGGAAGATTGAAAACTTTGTCTAGGTGAGTGCCTGCTTAATTATATATATATATATATATATATATATATATATATATATATATATATATATATATATATATATATATATATAATAATATACGTAGATTAATATACGTAGTCAGTGGAATTGCCTCGTTACATACGAGGGATATTATGTTGAGGATGCCTCTAACGACCCAAGTTCCTTTGAGCTGTCAGTTGGTCTTCCCCTTGAATGTCATAAACACCTCACGTCTTCTGGAAATTGACAGAAATCCCCTGTCCCGTTAATTCTGTCAACACTACCTCATCTCAACGAGTCTGACAGGCACCGATCGGCTGTCAGTGTCTGACAGACATTGTTCAGATTTGTATACCCTGCTCTGTCATACTAGGATCAACGCAGCAACAGATGGAGGAATGAATAGATGGATAGACTGAAGAATAGAAAGATAGATGGATAGTTAAATGGATAGGGAGGAGGTTGACATACCCGAGCAACGCCTGGTATCCCAGAATACTTCACTTATATGACAATTTCACATTTGATATAACAGCAATATTTATAAAAAAAAATTCACGAAATCTGAATTATTTTTTCCAATCATTGAGATTATGAGGGGCTCTCTAGACACGGAAAATAAGTTGCCTTTAGCATTCCTCGTCTACAGCCAGTTTCTGAAGCCAGCTATCGTAATCAGCCACGTATCCTGACCTCCGAATGCAGCCTTCTTTCACAATTTCTCTCACCGTTCCTTCTCGGCCTGAATTCACATCAGCAGCTTGCCTCTCCAGCCTCCAGCCACCCCCCTCGTCTTCTATTCTTTCACCTCACCTCTCCACCGCCTCATCAGAGCTGACAGCCTCCCGTAGAATACTAAGAGCCGACAAGAGCCTCCAGCTTACGATGAGATCTCGCCGGCTCTTACGGGTGAAAACTCATACTAACACTATTCTATATGGCGTTTTTACATGCTTTTTGTGTCCAGTTTATGCGATGGAGAATGAATTGTGTTCATCACTGGAAAGACGGAATTGTTGTTCCAATACTCACTAAGAAGTGTGAAGGACTTTAGACTCGATTGTATTGAGAACTAGAGTACATGCAGCTCACATGCAGTTTGCATGCATTGCATGGCAACGTATTTTTGACCTGCATGCATTGCAGAGCAAAGTACTTTCCATATGCATTTATTGAGAAGTAAAGTACTTTGAACTCGTAAGTATATATGATGTAAAGTGGCCCCAGCATGCCTCTACATGATATAAAGTGGTCTTAACCTGCCTCTACACGACATAAAGTTGCTTTAACCTGCCTCTACACGACATAAAGTTGCTTTAACCTGCCTCTACACGATATAAAGTGGCCCCTGCCTCTACACGGTATAAAGTGGCCCTAACCAGCCTCTACACGATATAAAGTGGTCCTAACCTGCCTCTACACGGTATAAAGTGGTCTTAACTTGCCTCTATACGGTATAAAGTGGTCTTAACCTGCCTCTACACGGTATAAAGTGGTCTTAACTTGCCTCTACACGGTATAAAGTGGTCTTAACCTGCCTCTACACGGTATAAAGTGGTCTTAACCTGCCTCTACACGGTATAAAGTGGTCTTAACCTGCCTCTACACGGTATAAAGTGGTCTTAACTTGCCTCTACACGGTATAAAGTGGTCTTAACCTACCTCTACACGGTATAAAGTGGTCTTAACCTGCCTCTACACGGCATAAAGTGGTCTTAACCTGCCTCTATACGGCATAAAGTGGTCTTAACTTGCCTCTACACAATATAAAGTGGTGTTAACCTGCCTCTACACGATATAAAGTGGCCCTAACCAGCCTCTACACGATATAAAGTGGTCTTAACCTGCCTCTACATGGCATAAAGTGGCCCCTGCCTCTACTAGAGGCAGGGGCCTCTTACACACGTTCACGCCACTTAAACTTTAAAGCCCCTTAGATTGCTTCCGAGGCTGCTTCTCCAGCGAATTGCCCTCCTGTATCCCTCTTCCTGAGAAGGTATTACTTTGCGCTTCGCGTCTGACACGAAATTTTTTAATATTCAGTGCTTCGTATATGATATTTCGTGATGTAATTCGCGTCGTTGGCGCAAACTCGCATATCCAGGCGATATTATACCTGATGTCAGTATTAATATCCTTTTACAGTGAATCTCTCTCTTACCTTATACGAACCACTCTGCTCTGAATCCGGATTTACTACACAACAATAACAAACAGGGCGCCGTGGATTACTTCATCACGAACCTGAAACAACAGAGATTAAAATTGGCTCGCGTTTGGCGTTGCCCCAAATTAAATTTACACCGAGGTAAGGACATGGCTCGCTGAAGGCTATGCCTTTTGGAAACAACAATTGTGATAGCTTACATCCCAGCAAATTGAAGATTACTTCAATTAACTCAAAAGGACGTACTAATCCTAATGTAGTTCCCCTTCAATTTATTTTTTATCTCTTTCGTTTTCTTTAAACTGATAAACCATCTACTTCCTCTCTCTCTCTCTCTCTCTCTCTTTCTCTTGCAGTCATTATCCTTCTAAATCTCTGATTTATCACTATATTCTTCTTCTTCTTCTCCAAGTCCTTCAATCAGTCTCAAGTCTTGTTAATTTGAGCTCCTTTTGTTTAATCTGTCTCTGAATGCTGGTGCTCTGATCCACCTACTTTTCACTTCCACTGCCCCACTACTCTCTCCCAAACACTCTACTCTCACTCTACTCTCACCTCTACTCTCACTCACTCTCACTCTCACTCACTCTCACTCTCACTCTCACTCTCACTCTCACTCACACATCATACGAGCCCTCTTTCTAAGAACAATTAAAGGGGCAGAGTGACTGCCATACAATCTTCCTGCAAATACTGATATTCAAACAAAATCTTATCTTTTACTTAGATATTAACTTAAAATGAAACTATATCCACGTTTTCAGGGATCTAAAGTTAGAGTAGTTTAGACTGATGATATTCGCTGGGTACAGTGATAGCCTGTATCCTAACGGTGATAAAAAACATGTTTTGTATCACTGGTACATAATAGAGAGGCGAACAGATCTCTTCTTAATGCCAGTTTTCTTCTGATTAATACAGAAAGTATACAAAAAGTATATGAAGCTCTAGAGGAAGATTTTGGTGCTATTGATCACTTACTAAAACGATTAAATTATTGATACTATTACTTACTAATACTGTTAGTTAAAGATATCATCACTTATTTATGCAATGACTTATAGATAACATCACTTGCTGAATCTATCAGTGCTATCTGTGTTGCTGCTGCTGCTGCTCCCTGATTTGCAACTGCTATCAGCTGTTGCTACTGATTTGCAACAGTACTTGTGCCACCTGACATCAAAATGCTCGTGATAATTCATGCACAGTTGTTAGTTCATTCAATGCTATCCTATACTTTTTATTTTTAGTGTGAAGGGGGCTAATATTCATTGTGTCAGCTAAGGTTATACATGATTACCACTTTCTGTTTTCAGTGTAAACAGAACATAGCAGCTGGCAAACAGTGTTCCGTTTTACTCTTTCAAACGTAAACACGAGAGGATTTTGTTATGAAATGCAAGGCCACTGTTGTTTACGAGTTGAATTAATGCTTAGAATTCTTGATGTTAGAGAGAATTTTGTTAGACGATGTTTAAACATCTAAACACTACCAATAGACCTATTTACATCTCGCAGGTTTTTTGATGTTAGATTATGTATAGATGTTGTATTTGAAAGTCCAAAGGCCACATGAATCTCAATTTACATAGCGAAGATTTCTAGACGTTTAATTATAATTACTTTTTGTGTTCGTGCCCAAACAGCTCAAAGCTATTCATCTTCATTGACGTAAAGCATCAGGAAATGCTAACAAATGGCAGTATTATCTCCGATCTGAGACCGTATAATCAACTCTTAGTTTCCCCCGCAGTGACTTTAGCAACACCAATGTTGCTTATTGATTGATATGAATGTTGATGTTGCATATATATAGGAATTAATGGTTATAATTTACTTGCCTCACACTTTACCGAAGATCTGTGTTATATGGGCGTCTGGGATATGGTAAAAAATTGTTTTTTTAAATGTTTTATTACAATAGACGAGCATTTAGACCCGCAATTTTTATTTTGTTAAAAAAGTTAGTGAGGATTTCTGGCTTCCACATTCTTAAGTGATAGTTACCTTGAGGTGACCTTGAGGTGCTTCCGGGGCTTAGCGTCCCCGCGGCCCGGTCGTCGACCAGGCCTCCTGTTTCCTGGTCGTCGACAGGTCTCCTAGTACACAGATATTAGTCAACATATTTCCAATAATGGGAAAAATAGTCGTCGTTAAATACTGGAGGAGAGGAGGTAAAGTTTAACTGATATAAATTATAGTTATGCAAAAATTATCTCCGTAAGTTTATTGGAAATTTCACCCAAAAATGCAGTTTTGGAAGGAGGATGGTTGAGAATTGCCACACTGGGGCTAAACGGTATAATAGTTTGATTCTTATATTTTATTTCGAAACTTTCATATTTTTTCAACGCTTACAAGGGACTTTGAGGAGAGAATGTGTATGTTTATCACTCAGAATGTTCGATAAATGCTTGATTTAATACGATAATATTGTTTATTATCGAATAGCTTGAGCTACTTTATCCATTTTTGTGTAGTTTACTTCAATAAACTTATTTCAATTTCAATTGAATTCGAGTAGTGAAACATGAAGTGTACCTACCGTAGAGTTTATCGAAACATGACCCAAAAATTATTATCCAACTAACACCACAGTCATGAGTAGATTTATCTACTTTCAGACGAGTAGCAGTGAGTCACGGAGAAAAGCTGCTTCTCAGAGCAGCAGAATTACATAACTGATCGACAGCTATTCGCAAGAAGGCCTGTAGGCACCTTTAATCCACACCACTCAAAGCCGTCTGCTTTCACAGGGGAACCTTGTAGTCTTTCACCATTCATTAATTCACAAACTGTCACCGGTGCAATTCCTCATTCCTGACATTCAGTATAGAGGATACAATTTCCTAAAATGTCTCTCTAAGGAACGTAGTGTTTTGGTGCGTGCGTGCGTGTGCGTGCGTGTGTATGTGCGTGTGTGTGTGTGCACACACAAAGGATATCGTCAAAATCAGCAGTCACAAGTGGCTAATACTTGTCAGCAAGTATAGTGATTTGTTAGTAGCGAAAAAGGTAAGATTATAAGCAAAATGCTGAGAATGAACAGTGAAAATTGTTCTGCAACGACACACACACACCCACACACACACACGCACACACACACACACACACACACACACACCACACACACACCACACACACACACACACACACACACATATATAAATATGCTCACATATGTAAAGCAATTTAAGGAAAACGTTCACTGGAGGGGCGACTATTATACCTGGAGACTTGTGAATATGAGAAGTGCTGAGTCACCGTGACTCATCAATATCTTCCAACGATAACGAGTAATTAATCACGAGAGGATAAGAAGAGGGGGAGAGGCAGGTGATGAAAGGGAATGAGAGAAGTAAGTGTGGAAAGGGGAGTTGAAAGTCAGAGGAAGAAGTAGAGTAGGTGATGAGATCAAAGTAGAGGAGAAGAGAATAAATGGAGACGCTAGGGAGAGAGAAAGGAAGGGAGTTGAGTGATGAGATAGAAGGAGAAGAAGGAAGAAAAAATAAAACCAATATATTGAGTGAAATGAGACAGGAGGGAAATAAATGATAAAGGAATTAACGAAGGGAGGAAGCGAAGTGAACAAATATAATGAGAGGAAACAGAGCAACAAGCGGAGAATGAGAGACAGACAGAAAATCATAGAGATAACCATTAAAATTCACAATATATACGCTCTGATTAATATATGAATATCCTGGGCTATCACTTGATATCTTAGTATATGACTCTGGCGGGAATTAAAAAATAAATATTCTATATTTGGCGATTATAGCTATGAAAATACAGGAAAATATAAACGAAAATCAGCTTCACACATACTTTTGCTCCCTCTCACTCTCTCTCTCTCTCTCTCTCTCTCTCTCCCTACCCTTCACTTTCTCACTTCACTACTCTCTCTCCACCCTTCACTCTCCTCCATCATCTCAAGGAAAACACCCCCTTTCGGTTCACAGAACAGTGGAGAAAAAAAATAATAAATACACTAAGCTCGATTGAAAATCGTGCAGGACAATTGACCAGACAAGGATACATGTCGAGCCTTGCAAAGCCTTTGTCACTGATGTTAATAAATGCAACTTTTACAGGGCCCTTTTAATACTATTGTTGTTTCTTGTTCCAGCCATAACTTTACATGATCATCACTACTACAACCACCTTGCTTCAACTACTGACAAGTAGTTGCATGCTCGCTAAGTACTTCCACAACTACAGCTGCAGCTCCCACTGCTATCTCCACTATCACTTCAAGTACTGCAGCAAAAATACCAGAAGTACAACTTCCACTAATAATTTTACTACTGACTGCATCTGATATAACGTTTCTTAATGGTTTTACAGCAACTAATAACACGACCCAATTTCTCCTTCCTGGGCATTAAAGACGCTTGGAGAGAACATTAAACTCCGTTTTATCGAATTAATTCAAAGCAATGTAAAGCAGATTCCAACTCTCAGCAAAAGAGGAAGAGAGAAAGATATAGAGAGTAAGAGATATAGAGATATAGAGGGAGAGATAGAGACAAACCTGGCAGAGAATGTAGAGAATAAGAGAGAGAGAGAGAGAGAGAGGAGAGAGAGAGAGAGAGAGAGAGAGAGAGGAGAGGGGGGGGGAGGTATAGATAGAAAACTCCATATTCAGACAACCTCCTTCATGTATAATCAGTATATAATATATATGGAAACTTACGCTTTGCTATATACACATAGAACCCACAGCAGGAATGAAAACAGTGCCCAAACAGTACCGTCATCAGTGCCCAAACACACACGGCAGCATCTGAAACACGTGGCTAGAAATCTCTGACCTACTAGATCAAGTTAAATATTGTCAGCCTAGAATTAGCACCGCGACTAAATTGTCAGTAACTTACATGGTGATCTTAACGACCAATTCCATGGCAATTCCCTGAGCGGCGGAATTACCCTCGTTCATATCCGTCGCTCCGTTAGTTACGCTGACTTCACTGAAAATGATGTTTCTGCTCTTTCGGGTCAAGCTGTGTGTAGGATGAAATAGTTTTCAAGGCGATTTTTGTTCTTCATAATAATTCAAAATCAGGATTATTTTTAAACTGTAAACAAAATCTTACATGATAGACAAACGAGACCCTTACTATATGCTCCTGGAGTATGGTGGTGTGTGTGTGTGTAATTACCTAAGTGTAGTTACAGGATGAGAGCTACGCTCGTGGTGTCCCGTCTTCCCAACACTCTTGTCATATAACGTTTTGAAACTACTGACGGTCTTGGCCTCCACCACCTTCTCCCCTAACTTGTTCCAACCGTCTACCACTCTGTTTGCAAAAGTGAATTTACTTATATTTCTTCGGCATCTGTGTTTAGCTAGTTTAAATCTATGACCTATGTGTGTGTGTGTGTGTGTGTGTGGTGTGTTGTGTGTGTGGTGTTTAGGTGTGTGTATTATATATACAAGCGATAAGTTACATGCAATTCTTTAACTGGAAACCCCAGAATGATTGAGATCAATTTAGAGATAAACTAATCTAATCAGATTAACCAAAGAGTGTCAATATATATATATATTTTAGGAGCAAAACTAGTCTTTTGCAATTTAATTGCAACTCATTGCAAGCAAGACAACCAATATTTCAGCTGTTGGTGTTCTTTGGTCTGATGTTTTGATGTTTACATATATTTAACTCGTCTGAATTAAAGTTTTCAAGTTATCTTGAATTTATTTGATTGAGTTTTAAGTTTGGTTAATTCAAAGTATTCAATTTGCTATTGTGTTGTTGATTAAAAGTATTCAAAGTGTTTATTTGTTTGGTAGATTTCGAATATATATAAGATTAATACATTCGACACCTGGTAGTCGAATGTATTAATACACTTGGTGTATTAATACATTTGACTACAATTACACCTGGAAGGCAACTTGACAACCTTGGCAATGTATAAATACACTTAACAATGTATATGTATATACAATGTACATACTACACCTAACAGTATATATGTATATATCAATGTATATATCCACTTAACAATACTTATGTATATACCTATGAATATATTCACATGATGAGATACCCGGCAGTACCCGGGTCGAGGGTACTGCCGGTAGTACAAAAGGCTGTGCCATTTAAGTGTTAGGAGTCCACTGAATGCTAATCTGTCATCAGATCATGCAGTTTGCATGCCAATAATGTATTAAAAACAGGTGATAACACTCTATGGACTTGGAACCGACCATTTCATATCCATTTTATAGAGGTCGCTATTGGAACCGACCCCACTTAAAAGGGGGGGTAATGGGCAGACGAGAAAAAATACAACAAGATACATCAGAGACAGGCAGTGGTACAAGAGGTATGCAACATCAATGAAATGCAACAAACAAGTGCAAGAGGTACGCTACGTCAATGACCAGAGCATTGCACAGTTTGCAAGTGGCAGGGCTGGCACTGGGCTCATTACCATTGTTGCTCCTATGAGACCAGAAATTCTTAGCTTGCTTGCCTGCCTGCCTGCCTGCCGCTGCTGCCTGCCTTCGCCGTCTGCCTGCTGCCTGCCTGTGCCTGCCTGCTGCTTCAGCCTGCCTGCCAGCCTGCCAGCACTGCCTGTCCAACCAGTCAGGTGTATCCCATAACAGCAGGAACCGGCCAGAGTCATGAGATAATGATGCCAGTGAGTCCTGCCAGTGAGACAGGACTGTGGAGAAGAGAAAAACAGGCAAAGATGAAGGGAAACGAACGATATACATACAAAAGTGTTGCCAGTATAAAAAAATACATATGAACTAGTGTTTCCAGAACGACACATGTGTATCGTGCCACACGTTACAAACAGAATATTCAGTGTTTAACCATGTTACAAGAAGGAATATTCTCTTGTGTTTTCAATGTTAACCAACAGAATATTCATGTGTTGAATAGTTCTGAGCAATTCTCTTCTCATGTTAAAACAATATCATGGTTGACATCAGTTTTGCTGGAAGAATATTCTCTTGGCGTAACAGTAATACCAACACAAGAGTCGTTTCAGTGAAGAATGTCTCATCTGTACTCAAAATGCAAAAACACCCACGGAAGACAATAGGAGACTTCAAATGCCTATTTCGACCTTTTCATTGTGGCTTTTCTTGCATATTATTAAATATAAATATTGTTACGGCATTGATATTCTATTCGGAAGTACTCGATAATGAAGTACATGTTGCAACAATGCAATATTTTAGCTGAATAACACTTCGTGGAAATGCCTTAATTCACCTGCTGAAGAAGTCAACACACAGCTGTCAAGGGCAAATTAATAATTAGCTTTAAAACATTCAAGTATCAAATTTTCAGGAAATGCCAAACCTCTTATTTCCTCCAAGAAGCAGCAAGCGTAGT
>WNGS01169217.1:22707955-22719590 GCA_020271785.1 Procambarus virginalis
TTTGAGCTTATTGGGCTCTATCATATCTACATTTGAATCTTTGTATGGAGTCAGCCTCCAGCACATCACTGCCTAATGCATTCCATTTATTAACTTCTCTGACACTGAAAAGTTCTTTCTAATGTCTCTGTGGCTCATTTGGGTACCCAGTTTCCACCTGTGTCCCCTTTTCGTGTCCCCACCTTTGTTAAATAAGCTATCATTTTGTACCCTGACGATTCCCCTTAGAATTTAGTATGTGGTGATCATGTTTCCCCAAACTTCTCTGTCTTCCAGCGACGTGAGGTGCAGTCCAAGCAGCCTTTCCTCGTAACTCATGCCTCTTAGCTCTGGGACTAGTCAAGTGGCATACCTCTGAACTTTCTCCAGATTCGTCTTGTGTTTGACAAGGTATAAACTCCATGATTGTGCTGCATGCTCCTGGATTGGTCTGACATATGTTATATACAAGGTTCTAAATGATTCCTTGCATACATTTATAAAGGCAGCTCTCAGCTCAGCTTAGAGTACTCCCCTAGCGCTGAGAGTACTCCCCTAGCGCTGAGAGCTGCGCTGAGAGTGCTAGGCATATCACGCTCTTCGTCAATGATGTCTCAGCTGGGGTTCACGATGCCGTTGAGATTTCTCCTCCCTAGCAGAGACATGTCTGAGATACCGGAGATACCTCAGCCAGGGGGAGATCCGGATGTCCGTGAGAGCTACGAGTAACAGTGCGAATCAAGCAGGATTTCAGGGCCGTCTCAAGGGATCTCCAAGCACGTAATTGGCATTTCAAAGTCCCAAGGGAGCAGCAGTTTTCCTACAGGATTCGGATTCAAGGAGACTTGTGTTCGCCAGAGCACATGGCATCGTTAAAAGTGTTCGAATCTGTTCGAATTAACTCCCTACCCATCCTTCCCCAATCCTCGATACTCTTAGCAAATCCCAATGCTGTCGATAATGGGGATTAAATATTGATCAAATGTGGATCAAACATTGATGACTTCTTAGGGAACGCCTTATGTAACTACATTTCAGGTTAGTTAAGTACTACTCACCTAATTTGAATGTTAATTCCGGTGTTAAGAGACCGCCAAAGCTCAGTTTCTGTACACAAGACCCACCACACTGTACGCCCCTCCCCCAGCACTGTACGTCCCTCCCCAGCACTGTACGCCACCTCCAGCACTGTACACGATCCCCTCCCCCTCCTGCAGCACTGTACAGAGGGCCATGTGATTCACTGAGTGCCAGTGAAGAGGGTCAGCTAGATCCGTAAATCACTGTGAAAAGTTTTAAAGGTCGTTTATATCCATTGGGTCGAGTGAGTGTCGCGGGCGGCACACTACACTGCCTCACAGGCACTGTCATCAAGACATATCACTGTTGGGGCGTCATGACTTGTGAGGACGCCTCCAGGCTGGTTCAGACTTACTGTCTGGTCTCTCGCTGGTCCAGAGGTACTATGGGGTTCTCTGCCTGGTCAGACTCACTGTGAGGTCTTTGGCCTGGTTCAGACTCACTGTGAGGTCTTTGGCCTGGTTCAGACTCACTGTGAGGTCTCTGGCCTGGTTGAGACTTACTGTGGGGTCTCTGGCCTGGTTCAGATTTACTGTGGGGTCTTGGCCTGGTTCAGACTCACTGTGAGGTCTCTGGCCTGGTTGAGACTTACTGTGGGGCTCTGGCCTGGTTCAGATTTACGGTGGGGTCTCTGGCCTGGTTCAGACTCACTGTGAGGTCTCTGGCCTGGTTCAGACTTACTGTGAGGGCTCTGACCTGGTTCAGATTTACGGTGGGGTCTCTGGCCTGGTTCAGACTCACTGTGGGGTCTCTGGCCTGGTTCAGAGTTACTGTGAGGTCTCTGGCCTGGTTCAGACTCACTGTGAGGTCTCTGGCTGGTTCAGATTTACTGTGAGGTCTCTGGCCTGGTTCAGACTCACTGTGAGGTCTCTGGCCTGGTTCAGACTTACTGTGGGGTCTCTAACCTGGTCCAGAATCACCATGGGGTCTCTAACCTGGTTCAGACTTACGACGTTTCTTCCAACTTGGGTCAGACTTATTGAGTGGCCTACATACTGATCTAGAAGCAGACTAATGGTCTGACTTTAAGATTTTGCCTTAAGCCTGTCTTGCAGCCGGACCTACAGGCAGACTTAAAAGGCCTGGCGTCAAGACTGACCCACAGGCAGACTTTAAGGCCTGGTCTCAAGCCTAGAGAACCAGCCCATCATGTCTAGCTATCAACAAACTCTCTAACTCTACACAGGAATTAATAGCATAATTCAAACTAAATATATTTCATACATTTATAAAAATAATTATAAAAATAATTAAAATACGTGATTCATTGTATTGTTCAATGATTACGTCAGTACCTTTTCAAATTTACTTCCATTATGAACTATAAAATATTTCACAATAGTGTTTTTAAACTGTTAATAGAGAAATCCTAAACAATTTAGATGAGATAAAAACTACTTTTTTTATTTTGAAATTTTCGTGTTTTCTATGAGAAAGTTTTAGTATTTTTATAGAGCAAGGATGGAGACTTGTTTTTTGGGGGGGGTACATAGGTTAGTTTTTCGTATATTAGGTATGCCAGCCATGTATGCTGGGTTGGTACGCCTGCATGGTACACTTGTTTCGTTCAAGGAGCATGGTACACCAGCTTGGCATGCTACCCCAGTACCTTAGCCTGGTACTCCATCCCAGTACCTCAACCTGGTACTCCATCCGGTACACCAGCCTGTATGACATCGAATTACGCCAGCTAGGAACGTAAACCCAGTTTACCAGGCTGATATACTATTCCAGTATACCTGGTATACCGTCCAATTATACCCACCTGGTATGCCATCCTGGTATGACACTTGTCAATTTGTTACCACTCGATATAATGCTGGAAATTCATACATCATCCTGAAATAAATCCCCCAATGCAAGGAAAAACTGATTAATCATTTATTAATCATTTATTAATCCAGATGCTTTGAAAGATCTTTTCCAAATTCTTTCAAATGGTGGATGTTGAAGAGCTTGGCATCAAATGCTGTTTGTCGGGCGAACTCAGCAGAGGCTGAAGTGAAGTTCAGTGTGGCGTTCCTTCGCCAGACGACGGCATTGGGGCTCCTGCTTGTCTCAGGAGACGTTACTGAGGCGACACAGGTCAGTGGGATTCAAGGAACAACACGCTAAGGAAAGACGCTCCGGATAACATCTTTTAATAGACGGTATAGATGTGAAAAATAAAATCCGTGGTTAGGGTTCGAACCTATTCTGTGCGTGGTCCCCAAGCATACACCTTCCTAGCCAACTAGGCTACGGCATGGTTAAATACATCTGTATCTCTGTATAGATGTATTGGGTGGTTTTGTATGACTCTTTGATAGAGAGGTGGGGAAGGGGGTGGTTGTATATCTGTGTTGTTGTTGTATTTGGAGATTGCTGAATACAACTACAACCATCAGGGGCTAACACTACAACCACCACCACCATCCACCACTAAAATAACATTCGCCACATTAACCACAGTTACAATATTAACATATATACATTATTTTAGGGTTGGTTAAAATAGGTTAAAGTTTGTTAGGCTAAATTATGTTATATTAGGTTCGGTTATACGAGGTAAGGTTAAGGTAGGTTAAATTACGCTATGTTATCTTAGGTTAAATTAAGTTAGGCATCTTTAGGTTAAGTTAGGCTTGGTTAGAATGAAATAGGTTAGGCTAGGTTGGGGTTAGGTCACCTAAGTTTCAACCCTTGTGATGAATCGCCTATTGCACTCAGTGACTTTATAGACCTTGAGAAACTGCAGTCTGAGCAAGCGAATAATATCATGCAAAGTTGTAGAACCTAAGTGAAAGGTGCGTGTCTGGTAAAACCCTGTACGTTGGTTCGAATCGTCTCATTGCTCCAAATTGATTTTCTGCAGAGAATAAGTCACAATCATGTGCCTGAAACTACCGACCCATTCAACACGTAATGGCATGAAAGTGGCGATGTTTCGATCCCTTTTCAGCCGACTTGATAAGGTTTCTAAATATCAGGGAAAAGCGCCAAGCCTTTTAGGACTATATAGAACTATGAACGGGTCAGGACAAGGATTTGGGATGGGACGGAGGGAAAGGAATGGTGCCCAAACCACTTGTGGACGGTCGGGGATTGAACGCCGACCTGCATGATACGAGACCGTTGCTCTACCGTCCAGTCCAAGTGGTTGGGCACCAGTGAACGAAACGCTGAATCTTTCATTTCATTCCATATGTGTTGATTAGGCAATAATTCAAGTTATTATTTTGATTTTAAATTATTTAAATTACAGATTTTAAATTAGTTTTAAATTATAATTTTAAATTATTATATTGACTGAGGTGAGAGACTCCACTAATTGATTTTGAATTGACTTTTATATATAATTATATTATTATATACAATTTAGGTGTTTCTGTACTACTTAGAGGGATTTCCCAATGAAATACTAACCCTACCTGACCTTCCTATCTAATGTAGCTTCCGGGGATCAATGGCGCCTCGGCCAGGTCTCCGACTATGCCTCCTAGTGTGCCGGCTGGTCAACCAGACTGTTGGACGCGGCTGCTCTCAGTCTGACCGTCAAGAAACGATCAAATTAAAGTGTCTTAACCTATCAGAGCCTCCTATCCTTTGATAGGTAAAGATCTTTCATATGTTTACATAACAAAAATACCACCTTGACAGCGTTATAAACTCCAGGAAAAACAGAAAAACAAAAGAGAGTCGATATCATAATCAGAAGCAAACTTAAGTCATATTAAATCCTACAAATCACACTCAATCCTAATCTACAGGATGAGTATGGAGGGAGATGAAGTGATTTGGCTCAGTTTACGCTGCTAATTTGACTGTCCATTTTCACTCATGATCGAGCTGGAACTTTCCAGGGAGGACTCCGCTAGCTGTATATTCTCTCACTCCGTCTGTCGCACTATATTTGGCTATTAATATCATGTTTCTTAATCTCTCCTGCCGCTCCCGAGATGATTAATAATGATTTAGAATAGATTTAGAATAGATTAAGAATGTTTAGGAATAGATTTTGAATAGATTAAGAATGTTTAAGAATAGATTTAGAATGAGTAAGGACGCGTATTTTACAATATGTTTGTCGCAAGGGGCTGAGAAGGTGTGGAAACAGTTAAGTCCCTAGAAGGAGCAGGGGTAGTTACCTTGTAAGCCCTTCTGGTCCTGGGGATGTAGTTACCAGTAGTCCACTTAGTTCAATCCGGTCATTAGGTGCGTAGCTGAACAGTTCTTCGTCTGGTGCTGAGGAAGAGAACGGTCTTGCTTCATGCAGGTCGGCGTTCAATCCCCGACCGTCCAAGTGATTGGGCACCATTCCTTTCCCACCGTCCCATCCCAAATCCTTATCCTGACCCCTTCCAAGTGCTATATAGTCGTAATGACTTGGTGCTTTCCCCCTGATAGTTCTCTTCCCTCCCTTCTTTAGTACTGAATAGTGACGCTAGCGAGAGACCAGTATTTCCTACATTGCCCCCCCCCTTCCCTCACCTTTCCTCACCTCTCCATTCCCCCTCACCTCTCAGCTCGCCACCTCCCTCACTCAAAACAGCAATTTCTTCGAGTGTTGCAGCCTTATCGAGTCATCTTCAGGGCCTTCTGAACCTCCTCGTCTATCGAGGGCTGGAGTTGTTGCTGTTGCGAACTCGTTGGAACCAGTGGCTGGAGGCGTTTGTTTAGGTTTAAACTGTTAGTAGATAGTGGTATGGGAATTGATATGGAGGAAGGAGGTAATAAAAGTATGTGTTTGTAGGGTAAATAAAGTGGTAAAATGATAAGGGAAAGAGAAGGACCTTCTCTTCCGAACCTCCTCCTTCGTTGTTAATGACTTCCCAATTGGCCGGCACTAATGTCAAGAGTGTCACTAGTAACTCCCTGGTTAGCTGGCACTGATGCCAAATAACCCTAATGCCTTCCTTAACTACCGGAACTCCATTGGTGTTCCTTATGTCGGTTGGTCCTTATGATTTGGCAGTCCGTAGAATATACGGTTGGCGGAGCCCACTATGGTGGCTCGCGTAACGTACCATGATAACTAATTGTCCAGCCACTTGGGCTGGACGGTAAAGCGACGGTCACGCTTCATGCAGGTCGGCGTTCAATCACCGACCGTCCAAGTTGTTGGGTACCATTCCTTATCCCGTCAAACCCAAATCCTTATCCTGACCCCTTCAAATTGCTGTATAGTCGTAATGGCTTGGCGCTTTCTCCTGATAGTTACATATCAACTTACATATTGACAAAGCAAAAAATCAATTGCTGTTATATTAAAAAATCGACATTGACTGCTTACCGCACTTGCATGCTCAAGGTGAATGCAATATTACACCCACGGTAGTATGATTAGCATTACCAGTTATATATAGAGAGGTTACCACCTCTGGTTGCCTTTGTAGGGGCCCTGGACCTCGAAGAAGATGATATGCAGCATCCGGGGAAGCCTTGTGGGGCACCCACGTACACTCACATATTGTCTTCTACCACTCCCTATATTTTGTATATTTTGTCATTTTATTTGATTTAAAACTTCATTACACAAAAAGGGTTACAACATTGGTTACATGCAAGGTACAAGGCTACTTGTCACAGGTGGTAGAGTTCCTCCAGCTCCTCAGATGGCGGGCAGGAACGATTGATGCAGTGAGCATTTCCTCTCTGGATCGCCACACTAAGGCGCTGAAAAAGGAAACTGGCGGCTCTAGGGTCTCTAGTTGTTTCAATTAGCTTAGAACCCAGCTCCTAAAAAAAACTAGCAGCACTTTCACCCCAGGCACCAAGTGTCTGTGTGTGTGTGTGTAATAGTTTATATCACTTAAACTCTTTGACCTCTCAGGATTCGAACCCAGGCCGCTTCAGGTCTCTCCGTCAACAGCGCTGGTATTTTAACCACTGTACCATCAATTGTCTCTGTGTGTAATTACCTAAGTGTAGTTACAGGATGAGAGCTACACTCGTGGTGTCCCGTCTTCCCAGCACTCTTTGTCATATAACTAAGCTCTAAGCTTTGTCCTATATGTGTGTGTGTGTGTGTGTGTGTGTGTGTGTTGTGTGTGTGTGTGTGTGTGTGTGTGTGTGGTGTGTGTGTGTGTGTATGTGTGTGTGTGTGTACTCACCTATTTGTACTCACCTATTTGTGCTTGCAGGATCGAGCACTGACTCTTGGATCCCGCCTTTCCAGCTATCGGTTGTTTACAGCAATGACTCCTTGTATTAAAACTAAACACACACTGAGCCGTGTGTGTGTTGGTGTGTGTGTGTGTGGTGTGTGTGTGTGTGTGTGTGTGTGTGTGTGTGTGTGTGTGTGTGTGTGTGTATCACTGGACAGTTTAATTCTCGCACAGGTAAATGTTTATTCATTAATTATCAAGTAGCTAATATTTGGAAAACATGTTTATATATTAAATAATGTGATACAGGGGGTCAGACACCCATATACGCGTATATATATTTTAATAAAATATGTATTAATTTAAAACAATTATAATTATACAAATAAAATTTTCCCCAAGTTACTAAAAGTTATTATAATTTTTGTAAATGTTTTTAGTCCTTTTATTATTTTAATTACATCTAATAGGTCACATTTCTTACGTTATTGTGATAAACGTTACAAATATAGCCTTTAAGAAAAGTAAAGTCTCACAAAAATTTTCTCATCAATCCATCGGATTCGATAGTTTAGGTGGAGAGTTTGAGGCAACCCGCTTCTGATTAGGCTAATAGGTTGGATTTCTTACGGAGTGGCAAATCCTTCACTGAACCGTTGTCCTAATCCCCTTACTGAGTCCACCACTCATGGTCCCATTACACGGGTTACACTGAAACCCTGATAATCCGGTTAAGTAATCCACATTAGGCCAGTAACGTCTTATCGGAAGACAAGAATATTCTAATATTCAAAGAATATTCTGTCTTAGTTTCTGTTTTTTTTAAATGCGTTTCACTAACGCAGTAGAGACGTCTTTTGAAAATACGTCAATGGTGTTTAATCTGTTCTATTAAATATTTACGCTACGTTTATTTTTTTGGACGTTTATATAAACGTTGATGTACAATAATTTATTCGATCTGGTATGATTTGTTCTTCAATCATGTGAGATATGTTCTCCTAACCTGAACATGTTCTCCTATCTATCTCCATCTTGGCAAACACCAGGTACGAAAGTTCTCCCAATTTCAGCCACGTTGCAGATGCTGCATAAGTGAGTGATGCAAAATGTTGCAAAGGAGCTATAATTAAATGTTGTCATTTTAATGGCATTGAGGTCTAAATGCAAATTTTTCGATGCATAGCATTGAATTTTGTCCTAATATTTAGGCAGCCATTTTGACGTTCCACTTTGAAACTTGTTTTAACGCAACTTTAAAGAAAATTCTTTTTGGCTTCTGTAGAATTATAAATGATTTATTGTAATGTTTTATATATAAATTCTAATGGGTTATAATGTTAGCAAATTTTTATTTTGATATTGTTTTAAAAGTTAATTATTAAATGTAAGAATCGAATTATTAAGACTTTCCTGGGAGCTTCCCAGCCTGCCCCCCACCCCACCCAGCTGCCCACACCCCACCCAGGCTGCCCAACCCTACCACCTTACCACCTGCCCACACCCACCCAGCCTGCCCACACCACCACCAGGCTGCCCACACCCCACCCAGCTGCCCACACCCCACCCAGGCTGCCCACACCCTACCCAGGCTGCCCACACCCCACCCAGCTGCCCACACCCCACCCAGGCTGCCCACACCCCACCCAGGCTCCTTACACCCCACCCAGCCTCCCTACACCTCCCAGCCTCTCTACACCTCTGCTCCAAAATCAATAACGTAAATTCAATGTTCCCGCCATGATATATTGCAAGATTTAGTTGTCCTTTGTATAAGCTGAAAGCCTTTTGACTTCAAGCAAGCTGTAGAATCCAATCAGCGTATTCCATTCATGTCAGTTGCAATATGAAGCTTGGATACCGGTTTTGTATTTTAATACATAATTACCTTCGTTTTTTTGTATATATGATTTTATTTTTCGATTATTGCTGATAATTAGCAGTTTCAGTCGTTAATTTTGCTCGTTGTCAAGTCCCGAATGGAAGGGAAGGAATTATCAGGAAAGGCCAAGCCATTACGGCTATATGGCACTGGGAAGGGGTCAGGATAAGGATTTGGGATGGGACGGGGAAAGGAATGGTGCCCAACCACTTATGGACGGTCGGGGATTGAACGCCGACCTGCAGGAAGCGAGACCGTCGCTCTACCGTCCAGTCCAAGTGGTTGGACAACTCTCCAATGGATGTTAGAATTATTGTTTGATAATTTAAATGACCATAATGGAAATTTTAAGAGTACTTACTATTGCATATTTACAATTCTTGTATGATAATGCGAAACATAATTGCAATCTCTTTAGTGTCGTAGACGCCTTCATAGTCATTATGATATCGTAGGACACATGCAATTTCCTTGTGCTATCGAAGAATACCTTCACTCCCCATACACAATGTGTGGAATCGTAGAAACAGTTACAATCTCAACATAGAGATTGTAACAATCTCAATAGAGATTGTTACAATAGATACAATCTTACATAGAGAGAGTTACAATCTCTCTCTATGTTGTTGCTTTAAGATTCGCTACCCGGAACAAAACAGTTCCAAGCAGCACGGGCTATGGTGAGCCCGTAGTGGACTTACCTGGCACAGGAGCGGGCAAGTAGCACGGGCTATGGTGAGCCCGTAGTGGACTTACCTGGCACAGGAGCGGGGCAAGTAGCACGGGCTATGGTGAGCCCGTAGTGGACTTACCTGGCACAGGGCGGGGCAAGTCACGGGCTATGGTGACCCGTAGTGGACTTACCTGGCACAGGAGCGGGGCAAGCAGCACGGGCTATGGTGAGCCCGTAGTGGACTTACCTGGCACAGGAGCGGGGCAAGTAGCACGGGCTATGGTGAGCCCGTAGTGGACTTACCTGGCACAGGAGCGGGGCAAGTAGCACGGGCTATGTGAGCCCGTAGTGGACTTACCTGGCCAGGAGCGGGGCAAGTAGCACGGGCTATGGTGAGCCCGTAGTGGACTTGCCTGGCACAGAAGCGGGGCAAGTAGCACGGGCTATGGCGAGCCCGTAGTTTACTTTCCTATAATATAGTATAACTCCCCTTACAAAAACCATTAGAAACTGTGAGACAGGTCAACAATCAATGGAATCATGGATAACATCACAATGTCTATGGAATCGTAGACGAATTCATAATATACATATGTTTTATCTTAAAGATATCTTGAGATGATTTCGGGGTTTAGCGTCCCCGCGGTCCGGTCCTCGACCAGGCACTTTTTGTTACACATCGCCAGGAGCAGCCCGTGGCAGCTGTCTAACTCCCAGGTACTGATTTACTGCTAGGTGAACATACGCATCAGGGGTGAAGAAACTATAACCATTTCTTTCCGCTTCTATCGGGGATCGAACCGGAACCTATGGACTATGAATCCCGCGTGCTGTCCACTCAGCTGTCAGTCCCCTTAGAACAAAAGGACACTAATACACAAAAATACATAATACATACACATGTATACATTTCATGAACTATTCAGACATAATCTACATACAGGAGAGAGGCCCGACCTATGTACTCTCAGAGATTGCCTCAGAAAAGCATCTAAATTGAGTGGTAAATATTGTATAAAGTTCCAGAGCAGGTCTTCACATTATTACAAGCATTACAAGGGCTGACTCCGACTGCATTAAGGCAGTCTTTGTTTGTCAGGTAGTTTACTGAGGACAAACTGCCCAAGGCACACTGGCTTGTCCTCTCTAAGGGGTAGAAATAGCTAAGCTACTCTATCCCTTTGAGATGTATTTCTTTCTTGTCTCAGTAAACATACTTGAATTCTGCAGGCGATGAGTCACAATAACGTGGCTAAAGTATGTTGACCAGACCACACACTGGAAGGTGAAGGGACGACGACGTTTCGGTCTTCCTGGACCATTCTCAAGTCGATTGTGAGACTTGACATTCACAATCGACTTGAGAATGGTCCAGGACGGACCGAAACGTCGTCGTCCCTTCACCTTCTAGTGTGTGGGTCTGGTCAACATACTTGAATTCTACTATGCTACGGGTTCACCATAGCCCGTGCTACTTGGAACTCTTGTTCCAGGTAGCGAATCTTTAACACAAACACATACACCTTCCAGTCTCGTTTCTATTTTCAGTTCGTGACTGGTTCGGTCGCTGGACATATATGCGTTTGTGTGCGTTTGAGTATTTGATTAGTTAGGTCGTGATCAATATTTTGAATGGAAACAAAATCTTCAGGAATGATGGTTTAGGAGCAACTCTCAGTAGATACCTCTCATAACCCACCATTACGACTATATAGCACTAGGAAGGGGTTAGGATAATGATTTGGGATGGAACAGGGGAAGGAATGGTGGCCAAGCACTTGGACAGTCAGGATTGAACGACGACCTGCAGGAAGCGAGACCGCTGCTCTACCGAGCATCTCACCCCTCTGGGATGCCACCAAGACCTCCCCCCCCAACACACAGCATCCCTCCTCCTCTCATCTCGCCCAATGAACATCGTTAATTACAGTAGAG
>WNGS01169217.1:22738220-22753209 GCA_020271785.1 Procambarus virginalis
ATATATATATATATATATATATATATATATATATATATAATATATATATATATATAAGAAGAGAGTACATAAAGTAGAGTACATAAAGTATGTAAGTTTGAAAAGTATGTACATTTGTAAGTATAAGTATGAGATACTTAGAAAGACTTATGATGTTTGAACAAAATATAGTGAGGAAAAATGAGTTAAAAACACTTAATCAGTCAAAATATATATGATAATAATATATTCAAAAGGACCATTAAGGTAATGAAATTCAATCATTCTGCTATCAAGAGATTATTAAACAACCGCCTCGTTTGGTTAAATGGGTTTTAAAATTTCCAAGTTAAAATGGAATTAACTGATTGCAAGTTACCCTGAAACACATCAAATTGCTAGGGATATAGTTTTATCTATATATATATATATATATTATATATATATATATATATAGTATATATATATATATGTCGTACCTAGTAGCCAGAATGCACTTCTTGGCCTACTATGCAAGCCCGATTTGCCTAATAGGCCAAGTTTTCATGATATAATTGGTTTTCGACAACCTAACCTACCTAACCTAACCTAACCTAACTTTTTCGGCTACCTAATACCTAACCTAACCTATAAAGATAGTTAGGTTAGGTTAGGTAGGGTTGGTTAGGTCCGGTCATATATCTACGTTAATTTTAACTCAATAAAAAAGTACTGACCTCATACATAATGAATGGGGAAGCTTTATCATTTCATAAGAAAAAAAAATAGAGAAAATATATTAATTCAGGAAAACTTGGCTTATTAGGCAAAACAGGCCTTGCATAGTAGGCTGAGAAGTGCGTTCTGGCTACTAGGTACGACATATATATATATATATAATATATATATATATATATATATATATATATATATATATATATATATATATATATATATATGCGAAGTGAATTCACTATATAGTGGATTTCATTCATATATATATATATCTATATATATATATATATATATAGTATATATATATATAATATTATATATACATACACCTTTAGCCAGGCCCATTTTTCCACATTAGGCTCGACCGGGTAAGAAATAGCATTGGATGAATTTCCTCTCCAAAAATTCAAGTTGCCTTTTGAATATTTCTATTATATCACACGTGTTCTTTAGCTGATACGGCAACAGGCCAACCATCATAGCTTCCTGTATCCTGTGATTATTTCAGGAAAATGATTAGTCATAAAACATTATCTCACATTTGAACAAATCCACAACGGCCGTGACGAGGATTCGAACCTACGTCGAGAGCATCCCAGCGTTGCCTTAATCTGGGATTAAAGCATATGATTTCTAGGATTCTCTCGGACGTAGGTTCGAATCCTCCCCACGGCCCTCGTAGGTTATTCAGTTGATGCATCACCTTATTGGGATTTCAGTATGTAACTCACATTTCTTTCAAATTACATGTGATAGAAACAGCAAAATAACTAATTTAATTAGAGTTTCTGATAATTTCCCATTACGCCCTGAAACATCTCATCTCCAGGCAGAGGAGATTCAGCCTCCTCGCTCTCTACTGTAATTAACGATGTTCATTGGGGCGAGATGAGAGGAGGAGGGATGCTGTGTGTTGGGGGGAGGTCTTGGTGGCATCCCAGGAGGGGTGAGATGCTCGGTAGAGCAGCGGTCTCGCTTCCTGCAGGTCGTCGTTCAATCCCTGACTGTCCAAGTGCTTGGCCAACCATTCCTTCCCCCTGTTCCATCCCAAATCATTATCCTAACCCCTTCCTAGTGCTATATAGTCGTAATGGTGAGGTATGAGAGGTATCTACTGAGAGTTTGCTCCTAAAAACCATCATTCCTGAAGATTTTGTTTTCCATTCAAAATATTGATCACGACCTAACTAATCAAATACTCAAACGCACACAAACGCATATATGTCCAGCGACCGAACCAGTCACGAACTGAAAATAGAAACGAGACTGGAAGGTGTATGTTTGTTTGTTGTTAAAGATTCGCTACCTGGAACATGTAAGTTCCAAGTAGCACGGGCACGGGCTATGGTGAGCCCGTAGCATAGTAGAATTCAAGTATGTTGACCAGACCACACACTAGAAGGTTGAAGGGACGACGACGTTTCGGTCCGTCCTGGACCATTCTCAAGTCGTTGTGATATTCAAGATTCTCACAACGACTTGAGAATGGTCCAGGACAGACCGAAACGTCGTCGTCCCTTCACCTTCCAGTGTGTGGTCTGGTCAACATACTTTAGCCACGTTATTCTGACTCATCGCCTGCAGAATTCAAGTATGTTTATTGAGACAAGAAAGAATACATCTCAAAGGGATAGAGTAGCTTAGGCTATTTCTACCCCCTTAGAGAGGACAAGCCAGTGTGCCTTGGGCAGTTTGTCCTCAGTAAACTACCTGACTCAACAAAGACTGCCTTAATGCAGTCGGAGTCAGCCCTTGTAATGCTTGTAATAATGTGAAGACCTGCTCTGGAACTTTATACAATATTACCACTCAATTTAGATGCTTTTCTGAGGCAATCTCTGAGAGTACATAGGTCGAGCCTCTCTCCTGTATGTAGATTATGTCTGAATAGTTCATGAAATGTATACATGTGTATGTATATTATGTATGTTTTTGTGTATTAGTGTCCTTTTGTTCTAAGGGGACTGACAGCTAGAGTGGCAGCACGCTCGGGATTCATAGTCCATAGGTTCCGGGTTCGATCCCCGGTAGAGCGGAAAGAAATGGTTATAGTTTCTTTCCCCTGATGCGTTGTTCACCTAGCAGAAATAGGTACCTGGGAGTTAGACAGCTGCACGGGCTGCTTCCTGGGATGTGTAAACAAAAGGAGGCCTGGTCGAGGACCGGCCGCGGGGACGCTAACCCCGAAATCACCAAGATATCTTTAAGATAATAACATATGTATATTATGAATTCGTCTACGATTCCATAGACATTGTGATGTTATCCAATGATTCCATTGATTGTTGACCTGTCTCACAGTTTCTAATGGTTTTTGTAAGGGGAGTTATACTATATTATAGAGAAGTAAACTACGGGCTCGCCATAGCCCGTGCTACTTGCCCCGCTTCTGTGCCAGGCCAAGTCCACTACGGGCTCACCATAGCCCGTGCCCGTGCTACTTGCCCCGCTCCTGTGCCAGGTAAGTCCACTACGGGCTCGCCATAGCCCGTGCTACTTGCCCCGCTCCTGTGCCAGGTAAGTCCACTACGGGCTCACCATAACCCGTGCTACTTGCCCCGCTCCTGTGCCAGGTAAGTTCCACTACGGCTCACCATAGCCCGTGCTACTTGCCCCGCTCCAGTGCCAGGCAGTCCATACGGGCTCACCATAGCCCGTGCTACTTGCCCCCGCTCCTGTGCCAGTTAAGTCCACTACGGGCTCACCATAGCCCGTGCCCGTGCTACTTGCCCCGTCTCCTGTGCCAGGTAAGTCCACTACGGGCTCACCATAGCCCGTGCGCTTGGAACTGTTTTGTTCCGGGTAGCGAATCTTAAACAACAACATAGAGAGAGATTGTAACTCTCTCTATGTAAGATTGTATCTATTGTAACAATCTCTATTGAGATTGTTACAATCTCTATGTTGAGATTGTAACTGTTTCTACGATTCCACACATTGTGTATGGGGAGTGAAGGTATTCTTCGATAGCACAAGGAAATTGCATGTGTCCTACGATATCATAATGACTATGAAGGCGTTCTACGACACCTAAAGAGATTGCAATTATGTTTCGCATTATCATACAAGAATTGTAAATATGCATAGTAATTACTCTTAAAATTTCCATTATGGTCATTTAAATTATCAAACAATAATTCTAACATCCATTGGAGAGTGTTCCAACCACTTGGACTGGACGGTAGAGCGACGGTCTCGCTTCCTGCAGGTCGGCGTTCAATCCCCGACCGTCCATAAGTGGTTGGGCACCATTCCTTCCCCCCGTCCCATCCCAAATCCTTATCCTGACCCCTAACCAGTGCCAGATAGCCGGAATGGCTTGGCCTTTCCCTGATAATTCCTTCCCTTCCATTCGGGACTTGACAACGAGCAAAAATTAACGACTGAAACTGCTAATTATCAGCAATAATCGAAAAATAAATCATATATACAAAAAACGAGGTAATTATGTATTAAAATACAAACCGGTTATCCAAGCTTCATATTGCAACTGACATGAATGGAATACGCTGATTGGATTCTACAGCTTGCTTGAAGTCAAAAGGCTTTCAGCTTATACAAAGGACAACTAAATCTTGCAATATATCATGGCGGGAACATTGAATTCTACGTTATTGATTTTGGAGCAGAAGTGTAGAGAGGCTGGGAGGTGTAGGGAGGCTGGGTGGGTGTAGGGAGCCGGGTGGGTGTGGGCAGCCTGGGTGGGGTGTGGGCACCTGGTAAGGTGTGGGCAGCCGGGATATATATAAATAAATAAAAAATATATAAATAAATGGAACCTGTCCTCTCACTTATTACAGCACAATTTTAATGGTGTTGACCCCCAACGTAGCAATTGTAATGGTTTATTGAAGATGGAACGTTGAAAAATTTACGCTTTCTGGGGCATAATTAACATTGGTATTAATAGGCTTAATTAGTTGCTAATGAATGTACGCTTCTGTTCGGCAATCAGTTGCATTTCTTACGTTGCTGGTTAGGAAAAAACACTTAAAATTTGACCGTGACAAGTTTGAACACTGCCTGATAGCTGAGTGGACAGCGCTCGGGATTCGTAGTCCTGAGGTTCCGGTTCGATCCCCGGTGGAGGCGAAACAAATTGGGCAGTTTCTTTCACACCCTGATGCCCCCTGTTCACCTAGCAGTAAATAGGTACCTGGGAGTTAGACAGCTGCTACGGGCTGCTTCCTGGGGATGTGTAACAAAAAGGAGGCCTGGTCGAGGACCGGGCCGCGGGGACGCTAAGCCCCGAAATCACCCCAAGATAAGCGACTTCCTCCCGAACCTAGGTCAAACCGGCATCAGGAGTTAGCTCTCACACTCCTCTAGTCACTACTAGCGAAGTACTCTCAGGTAAACTACGGTAAACTGCTACTCTAACCACTGGTCAAAGCCATTAGAGGGCGAACGAGCACCAAGAAAAGTTCTCAAAGACGAAAAAACAAAAATAAAGGACATTGTTAAAAAAAATCAATGAAAAACAATGATTCAAAATACTCCTATGATCATTAACTCCAGACATATCAAACAAAATTTAACACATTTTTGGTTCTGTTTTAGAAATTGTTGAATTGAAATAGAGAATAAATCCTTTCTCGACGCGCCAACAAAAATAAATGCTTAATTAAATTTTTTTTTTAGGGAAAGAATACTGGAAAAATCTGTTTTGGAGAAAGAGTACTGGAAAAAGCTATATTGAACAGAGTACTGGAAATATCTGTAATGGATAGAGAGTACTGGAAACAGCGATATTGGATAAAACTGAAAACGCCAGATAATAATTACAAGATTGTAACTAATGGTCAATATTTGGCCACAGTTGAAAAAAAAAACACAACATTACTTTGATCAAGTTCCTCCTTAAAGTAATTCCTGACTTAATCATTCAAAGCAGCAACATCCAATAAAGCTGAAATACTTCAGTTTTACTAGTAAAATTCTCGTATATTAAGAGAACTAGTTGTAAACACACTTAGTAAAGCACTGCACTCAGGAAAAAATAAAAACAAGGAAAAACATTACTTAGAGCACATAAAACAGGAAGAGAAACGTGGAAATAAGAGACAAAACACGCTAATAAAAACTTGAAGTGGCTCAGAAATGCGAGAACTTCTTAAAACACGTAAAACAACAAGTGAATTTTGGTATAATTAAAAACAAACAAGAAAATAATAAAGAGGACAAGGCACAAATAAAATGAAACTCTCATGTTATATATAATATAGAAGGAATAACTAAAATATAGAAAGAATAACAACAGCAAACAACAAAGCAATCTACGAAAGCAACAAAACAATCAAAGCTTTCAACGCGACTAAGAAATAAATTTCAGAGCTGAAAAGTTGCTATTTTCTCCTCTTAATTCCGTTTTCTACATCATTGTAGTACTTGGTCATTACACTAGGCAGTATTCATCATTTGATGAGGTAAGCAACAGCTTTCAGCTTTCGTGAGGGACACACTGAATGGCACTCAGGATTTATGAGTTATACACTGGACAAAATTCAGCATTTATGAATTATATACAGATCAGCACTTGGCATTTATGAGCGGATCAGTGGGCTGTGCTCATCATATATGAGTTCCATAATGAACAGCGGATATCATTATGAGTAACACCACCCAGCATTGATGAGTTACACATTAACCAATGCAGGCAGAAAAACATTTTGACACCAAATTGACAGAATTCACAAAATTCATAAACAAACTAAGCACATTCCAACAGATAAATTAAGCACATTCCAACAGACAAACACATTCCAACATACAGACAAAGCCGAACAAATGTCACCTAATCCAGACAGAACACAGAGCAATTTAACCAGACTAAACATTGGCGTGGTAAATACTATTGCTTTAACGCCAAATAAGTGCCCGCGTATATAAATATATATATATATATATATATATATATATATATATATATATATATATATATATATATATATATATATATATATATATATATATATATATATATATATATATATATATATATATATATATATATATATATATATATATATATATATAGGGACAAGGTCCAGGATTTGCTACAGTGCCACAAGGCCCTCGGTTGGCACTGTGGCTTGTTCCTTGTTGCTGATGAAGTTTACTGCTGCCCAATCGTCTCGTTTCAGTCTCGTTAACAATGTTTTACTTCAAGTTAGTTCAACTCTGGGAGATTTCATTTTAATGGAGATTTAGGTATCATTGTTGCTGTTTCCTGATATTCGTATGCACGAAAAGGCTCTTTTATTCGTGGAAAGTCGTACCTCTGGCGTCGCCTGAGTCTTATATCCTTGCAAACTCGCCTCGACGAATTCTTCAGTCTGTGTGGAATTTCCTTATGAGGGATTCTTGAAGGGGTCGGAACCTCAGCGTCCACACCCTGTGGATCTTCGGGAAAACTGTGAACTTCCAATACTGCACCTTACCTATCCCCTCCAGTCCTGCCTTCCCTACCTCCTATCCTACCTTCCCTACCTCCTCCCGCCTTTCTTCTGAGTTCTCAATCTTATAATCCTCTCGTTATCCACCGTCTTCCCACTGGAACGAACTCAATTTTATCTAATCTCCCTGAAGCCCAAGGAACCCAAAAACTGGTGTATACCTCAGGAAACTGGAGTTTACTTCAGGAAACTTCAGTTTACTTCAGGAAACTTTATTTTACTTCAGGAAACTTCATTTTACTTCAGGAAACTTCATTTTACTTCAGGAAACTTCAGTTTACTTCAGGAAACTTCAGTTTACCCTAGAAAACTGGAGAATACCTCAGTTATTCAAGAGTTCTGACCCTCCTCAGAATACTTCAAATGATATAACTCGTCTAATAAACTTTTAGTCATGTGGACTAATATGAAAATTTAAATAAATAACACGTCGTGGCTCAGATGGGTAGTGCGTAAACCTGCGAAGTTCAGAGACGTGAATTCGATCCGATTATATAGCCCCAATATTTTTTATCATAGATACCAGGATGATAACTATGAATAGCGTTTAAGCATCATGTGAGTTCCATCTCCACGAGCGGTACGCAGCTTCCGATCATCCTACAGGATTCATCTCCCTGGGGAAAGAGGATTCTGCATCTGGTGAACATACTGATGAATCTGTCTCCTTCGGGGTGAAGAGTATATTGCATATTAGCATCCTGAAGGATTCATCTTGCCTTCCTGGATGCTGCGTCAATCTGAAGGAGCTTTCAAGATATTGCTACTGCGCTTCTTGTAGGATTCGACTCCCTGCATAGCCCGCTTCGTCTTCTAATTAGCAGCTGCACCACCCAGGGGGCAGGTTCACGAAGCAGTTACGCAAGCACTTACGAACCTGTACATCTTTTCTCAATCTTTAGCGGCTTTGTTTACAATTATTAAACAGTTAATGAGCTCCGAAGCACCAGGAGGCTGTTTATAACAATAACAACAGTTGGTTGGCAAGTTTTCACGCTTGTAAACTGTTTAATAAATGTAACCAAAGCCGTCAAAGATTGAGGAAAGATGTACACGTTCGTAAGTGCTTGCGTAACTGCTTCGTGATATCTGGCCCAGGTTCGTAAGTGCTTGCGTTACTGCTTCGTGAATCTGACCCCAAGAGAGCAGGATTAACATGCTCTTAAACTTTTAATTCATATATAACGTTGAGTTTTGATTACTCTCAACTTTTCTAATTTTCTCCTCTGCATAATTAACGTTAATTTGAGAATTCTTTCACAATTTTCTCCAGCAATGGGAACTGCATTTCACTTTTCTTATTCTAGAAAACTACGATTGTCACTTGATTAAAAACAATGAAAACAAGAAAATCAAGCTTCGTAGGTCCCACAATAGAAGAAAACAACAACAATCATCTTGACAATGGTCCAAGACGGACCGAAACGTCGTCGTCCCTTCATCTTCTTATGTATTGTTTGGTCAGAGGAGAAAACCACTTTAAGGAGAAATAATAGAATGTTCCCCCAAGCACAAAATGTTCTTTTAAATTACCAAGGAGAGGAGATTTGGTAGGTGTAGAGGAGAGTCTGGAGGGCGCAGGTGTAGAGGAGTGTGTTTGGAGGACACAGGTGTAGAGGAGTGTGTCTGGGAGGACGCAGGTGTAGAGGAGTGTGTCTGGGAGGACGCAGGTGTAGAGGAGTGTGTCTGGAGGACGCAGGTGTAGAGGAGTGTGTCTGGAGGACGCAGGTGTGGAGGAGTGTGTCTGGAGGACGCAGGTGTGGAGGAGTGTGTCTGGGAGGACGCAGGTGTAGAGGAGTGTGTTTCGAGGTCGCAGGTGTAGAGAAGTGTGTTTCGAGGTCGCAGGTGTAGAGGAGTGTGTCTAGAGGACGCAGGTGTGGAGGAGTGTGTCTGGGAGGACGCAGGTGTGGAGGAGTGTGTCTGGGAGGACGCAGGTGTAGAGTAGGGTGTCTGGGAGGACGCAGGTGTAGAGGAGTGTTTGGGAGGACGCAGGTGTAGAGGAGTGTGTTTGGGAGGACGCAGGTGTAGAGTAGGGTGTCTGGGAGGAAGCAGGTGTAGAAGAGAGAATAAGTAGAAGGTGTAAAGCAATAGTCTCATGAACGAAGATAATTTGAAGTTGGGTTTGGACATATAGATAAGTAGAGGAGAAGGAGATGAGAGAACGCAGAAAGGGGCAAGAGAGAAAAAACGCTGATGGAAGAGAAGAATTAGAAATGAGAGAGTAAATAACAGAGAGTGTAGAGAGAAGAAGGAGGTAAATTAAAATGGAAAGATAGAACAATCTAAGCAAAACATATTGTTTGTACACAATACCTCCTGGTCGTAAGGGGTAAGGAACTACCTACCTGACACAAAATACCTTCAGATGGTAGTTCCAGCAACACAACTACCTGCTGGTGGTAGTTCCAACAACAACCAGGAGGCGTCATTCTGTCATGCTCACAATCACGAAGCGTGATTTCAAAATTCATTAAATCCTCGGCCCTGAACACAAAGTTAATTAAGAGACGGCCAGCCACGGGCTAATTTTAATTTGTGTTGTTTCAGCTTCATGATGGAGTAATCCTCAGAGCTGTTGCGGGTTTGGTTAATCCTGGTTCAGCGGTGTCACCGGGGTTGGGTCAGCCAGCCTGTTGTTTGCCTCACATTGCATACAAACGGAACTGTGTCCCTGAGAAAAAAGTTTTTCCGTCTGGTTAGAGGAGCTTATCAGAGAGACGTGAGAGAGAAAAAATAAATTGCCCCTCAGAGCTATAAATGACACAAAATTCCTCAGTCAAGCAAGGAATGTAAAGAAATGAAGCCGGGATAAAGGGATTCAAGAGGACAATTCGCCTCCAGAGCGGACAAGAGAGCCATCTAAGAGGCTTTAAAGTTTTAGTGACAAGAGTTTGAGTAGAGGCAATGCAGCCACTTTATGTCAGATTTCGAGGTATTGACGACGCAGTAGAAGTGATTGTTGTTTTTATTACTAAAGAAAGTTTAAAGGATTCGAGTTGAAAGCTCTATTTTAACTCTACATGTATACAGCGAGTTTGATCAATTCTAACGAATCAGAGTTTTACGCAAAAATAGCAACAAATATAATACGCGAGAGAGAGAGAGAGAGAGAGAGAGAGAGAGAGAGAGAGAGAGAGAGAGAGAGAGAGAGAGAGAGAGAAGAGAGTGAGCGCTGTGTCAGCTGTACCGCTCTGTGAATGTTGACATAGTCCCACCTAAAAAAAACACACGCTTGTGGATAAAGTAAAATAATTATGAGTAGGAAGCGCTTAGCCAAAGAATGACTGTATAACACATGGAAATGATATGAGATAGACTAAGTGCTGGTGAAAGTGAGGTAATTATATAGTGAAAGTGCTGATCCAAGATGACTACAAACCACTTGAAAGAGATTTATGACTTCAATGAACTTGGACAGAGCGTCAGAAAGGAACAGTGACTGCATTGAAGTTACTTCTTGACTAGAGAAGGGTAGTTACTTGAGAGTATATTCACTGTGAAGCTGGGTATACCTCTCTGTGTATATTCCCGTGTGTATAACTCACTTGAAAGCCTCTATTTCTTGTCCTCCACACCTGTGTCTCCCAAAACATGGAAGGAAAGCAAGAGACATTGATATCGACAGAGTGGACAAAGGAGAAAGTTCGAATTGAAAGAGACAGAAATGAGTTGGAAAGATGCCAGGAAAACTTCTTAAGCGATTGGGCAGCAATCGAGTAGAACTCGACACAAGAGGGGAATGCGATATGCTTCAAAATACAATGATAAACATGAGAAATTAATAATAATACATTACTAGTAGCAAGTATGTATACTTGTACTATCCTAATTCTGCTTGCGGAGGTTGAGCTTCGACTCTTTGGTCCCGCCTCTCAACCATCAATCAACTGGTGAACGGGTTTCTGAGCCTATTGGGCTCTATTATGTCTGCAATTGAGACTGTGAATTGAGTTTGCTTCCACCACATCACTTTCTATTACACTCTATCCACCTGGGTCCTCTTGTATGAGTGCCCCCTGTGGTATATAGGCTGTTTGTCAAACCCAATCAATTCCTCTGAAAATTTTGAATGTAGTGATCATGTCTCCCCGAACTCTTCTGTCTTCCACGAGTGAGTATTCATGTAGCGTCTCTCCCATAACCATACCTCATCCGCTAAAGGAATACAAAATTCTCAAATTAACTCCCACGTTATCTCGATATATAGTGCCTTTGTCTTTCACGTCATGGACTGGAAGGTAGAAGAATGGCTTCCCCTCCATTAGGGTCGGGGTTCGATTCTCGATGGTACAAGTGGTGGGGGAGGTGATCCTCCATTTCAGTCTCATATTCCAACTCCTATTTTGTCTCATTCCGGCCTCCTAAGGTTCTCCTACGTTAAGCAAAACGGTCATTTAAAGTGGTCTCTCCTAACCTACCAGAGGACTCAAAACAGAAAACGGGGACACTTTGACAGCCGCTTCCAATTTTTTATTGCTACAATTTTGGATTTATGTAATGCCTACGAGCGAAATACAACGTTCTTTGTAGGAGGACAGGGTCCGGATTCACGAAGCAGTTACGCAAGCACTTACGAACCTGGGGGCCAGATTCACGAAGCAGTTACGCAAGTACTTACGAACGTGTACATCTTTCCTCAATCTTTGACGGCTTTGGTTACATTTATTAAACAGTTTACAAGCATGAAAACTTGCCAATCAGCTGTTGTTATTGTTATAAACAGCCTCCTGGTGCTTCGGAGCTCATTAACTGTTTAATAATTGTAAACAAAGCCGCCAAAGATTGAGAAAAGATGTACAGGTTCGTAAGTGCTTGCGTAACTGCTTCGAATCTGGCCCCTGTGCGTAAGTGCTTGCGTAACTGCTTCGCGAATCTGGCCCAGGTTCGTAGGTGCTTGCGTAACTGCTTCGTAATCTGGCCCAGGTTCGTAGGTGCTTGCGTAACTGCTTCGTAAATCTGGCCCCAGGTCGTAGGTGCTTGCGTAACGCTTCGTAAATCGTGGTCCCAGGTTGTAGGTGCTGCGTAACTGCTTCGTAAATCTGGCCCCAGGTTCGTAGGTGCTTGCGTAACTGCTTCGTAAATCTGGCCCCAGGTCGTAGGTGCTTGCGTAACTGCTTCGTAAATCTGGCCCCAGGTTCGTAGGTGCTTGCGTAACTGCTTCGTAAATCTGGCCCCAGGGCTAAGTAATGGACCTGTCTTAATGTGTACACTTTATCTAGGTTGAAAACACTCTGGTAAGGCGGCCACTTCCTCCACTCCACCGTCTGAATGCTCAGTTGGAGACTGTCAACTTCTTGAAGGTAATTAAGAAATAAATCTTTTAAAGTTAATCTTTCAACTTCACGTGCAAGGATCCTTTTGTTCGAATTCCTACATTTTAAAACTTTTAAAAATAATTTATATTTCCAGATTTGTTCATTTATTATGTCAAAATTTGAATTACATAAATATGTACAAAAATTAACCATTGCTTAAATGGTTAATTACATATTTATGTAATCCAAATTTTTATTACTTTACTAATTTTAATTTAAAGAAAAAATGAATGAGGTTATATTGAGGGTTATCTTGAGATGATTCGGGTCTTTTAGTGTCCCCGCGGCCCGGTCCTCACCAGGCCTCCACCCCCAGGAAGCAGCCCGTGACAGCTGACTAACACCCAGGTACCTATTTTACTGCTAGGTAACAGGGGAATAGGGGTGAAAGAAACTCTGCCCATGTTTCTCGCCGGCGCCTGGGATCGAACCCAGGACCACAGGATCACAAGTCCAGCGTGCTGTCCGCTCGGCCGACCGGCTCCCTGTACTGTAAACACCGAGGCTTAAACCTGGTGGTCAGGTATACCACAATGTTGTGGCGAGTAAACTTCTCATTGCAACAAAATCTGCATTTCTGTAATCATCATTTGCAATTGATTTCGGATATATTGGAGTTCATGTTGCAAAAGCAACAAAAGGATTATTTCTAAGCTCCTTCATTGAGTCATCATCTTCTTACCTCAAAGCCTCAACAACTTCGAATATCAAAGAAGTAAAGATTAAGCAAACTGACATTTTCGTAATGCAAGGAATCGCTAATTATCTGTAAGAGGCTTAACTGCTAACTAATCTCGGTAATTAACGTTATCAGATGAATGTCTTCGTTTAATAATTAACGAATGATTGGTAGGGCTTTTCTGTTAAGAAGAGCATATTACGTTAGGTTAGGTTAGGTTAGGTTAGGTTAGTTAGGCTAGGTTAGGTTAGGTTAGGTTAGAGCATATTACGTTTCTTGCATGGTGCCAACTCATTCTCTCAAAAAAATGAATCTTGCACGCTCTCGTCCCTCAAACGTACAAAATAAGTGGTACTGTGAAACGAAGCGGCTCATTAATATCCATGTTTTCTGTGTGTATAATGATTAGGTTGGTAGGTGGGTTGGGTTGTGTCTGTTGTTATTCTGTACGTTTTGGTAAATCAAGAGTACAAGATCATGTACCTGGCAGTGTTAGAGAGTTGTGGATTGTAAATACAACTCTGTGATTGGTTGTTTTTGGGCATTTACAAGCTACGAGGTCACAGTCTGTGGTTAAGACGTCACAGTCTGTGGGGTAAGACGTCACAGTCTGTGGATAAGACGTCACAGTCTGTGGGTAAGACGTCACAGTCTGTGGGTAAGACGTCACAGTCTGTGGTTAAGACGTCACAGTCTGTGGGTAAGAGGTCACAGTCTGTGGGTAAGACGTCACAGTCTGTGGGTAAGACGTCACAGTCTGTGGGGTAAGAGTCACAGTCTGGGTTAAGACGTCACAGTCTGTGGGTAAGAGGTCACAGTCTGTGGGTAAGACGTCACAGTCTGTGTGGTTAAGACGTCACAGTCTGTGGGTAAGAGGTCACAGTCTGTGGTTAAGACGTCACAGTTGTGGGTATAGAGTCACAGTCTGTGGGGTAAGACGTCACAGTCTGTGGGTAAGACGTCACAGTTTGTTAAGACGTCACAGTCTGTGGGTAAGAGGTCACAGTACTTGTGGGTCAAAGAGGTTCACCAGTCTGTGGGTAAGACGTCATAGTCTGTGAGTAAGACGTCACAGTCTGTGGGTAAGACGTCACAGTCTGTGAGTAAGACGTCACAGTCTGTGAGTAAGACGTCACAGTCTGTGAGTAAGACAGACGTCACAGTCTGTAGGTAAGACGTCACAGTCTGTGAACATGTGAGGAACACGTAGAAGAGCGGGTCTCAGAGTCTGCAATTGTCAGGGAGGTCGTTTCGCTAATTGCAATATGAATGCACTTGCATAGAGTCGGCTTCCTGTATCGCCTGGGAGCTGAATTTAGAGTGTTTGTAAAGTTATTCTCACATATGTATATCAGTTTAGTTCCAACACTATTCTCTAACTCCCTTAAAATTGGATTTGCATATTTGTTGAATATGTGATACTACTCGTGCAATTGCATATTGAATGTTAGCAAGATTCCTGTGTGTGTGTGTGCTTGCTTGCTCTTCTCCTACATCTAATGCCACCTATCATCTAGTGTCATCAAAATCTAATGCTACCCACATCTAGAGTCATCAGTATCTAATGATATCCACATCTAGAGTCATCAGTATCTAATGATACCCACATCTAGAGTCATCAGTATCTAATGATACCCACATCTAGAGTCATCAGTATCTAATGATACCCACATCTAGAGTCATCAGTATCTAATGATACCCACATCTAGAGTCGTCAATATCTAATGATACCCACATCTAGAGTCATCAGTATCTAATGATACCCACATCTAGAGTCATCAGTATCTAATGATATCCACATCTAGAGTCATCAGTATCTAATGATACCCACATCTAGAGTCATCAGT
>WNGS01169217.1:22770011-22781307 GCA_020271785.1 Procambarus virginalis
TTGATTCTAAAAGTTTTTTGACAGTGATAAAACTAGCCAACCAACGGTACCGTTGAGTGTGACAACAGGAATCGTTGACTTACCACTGTTGTGGCCAAGAACAGAAGTCGTCGGCTGCCACACTGTTAAGGGTGACATCAGAAACATCAACAACAGCTTACGTCTGTTAACTGTAACAACAGGAGTTAAAATTTATTCTGTCAAAAATATTGTGAAAATGAACTGAAATATCATCCACTTACTTAATGTTTTAAAGTTACCTCAAGTGTGAGATCTACAAATTACCCCCTTGATCAGCGAGCCCTCAAGTGTGAGCCCGACACTAAACAAACCGAGCCCTTGAGTGCGAGTCCCACACCAAACAAAGCCACCAGATGCAGTACAAAAGGTTCAATGCTGTCAGACTCCTTGTCCCTTTGTGCAATCAATTGCTATTGAAGCTCTCGTCTCCACTGATGCCGTCTGCTCTCACATAGAGTAACTATAGTACACTGACTCTTCATGAATTACGTTCTCTCACCTTCCTATCAAAGGTATATTAGAGTCGACCAGACCCCATACTAGAAGGTGAAGGGTCGACGACGTTTCGGTCCGTCCTGGACCATTCTCAAGTCGATTGATTGACACTCGACTTGAGAATGGTCCAGGACGGACCGAAACGTCGTCGTCCCTTCACCTTCTAGTGTGTGGTCTGGTCAACATACTTCAGCCACGTTATTGTGACTCCTCGTCTACGTATATTACAGTCATGTCCCTGCAAACAACATTACACACAGAAATCACAATAGGGTGTTGGATCAAATGATCAAATCCACAAGGGGTTGGCTGCAGATCCACAAGGAGAGGCAGCAGGGTCAAAGTAAGGGCAGTAGAACTTCTGGTTGCAATTCTTTTAACTATGTTGTAGCGCAGTCGATTAAGGCATCGTTTGGGATGCTCTCGTCCAACCACTTGGGCTGGACGGTAGAGCGATGGTCTCGCTTCATGCAGGTCGGCGTTCAATCCCCGACCGTCCAATTGGTTGGGCACCATTCCTTCCCTCCCCTCGTCCCATCCTAAATCCTTATCCTGCTCCCTTCCCAGTGCTATACAGTCGTAATGGCTTACTAATTTCCCCTTGATAGCTGGGATGCTCTCGGACGTAGGTTCGAATCCTCGCCAAGGCCATTGTGGATTTGTTCATTAGCAAAACATGTTTGAAGCACTATACGCTATATGCTTCTCTCACGAGCCTAATAAACAAATAGTATTGACATTAGCCGAATGCTCCTTAATCCAGCGGCCGCATTCGCTGTTTGTGGATTAAAAAAAGCAATTAACACAAAGCCGATGACGTTCAAATATGTTTCGAACAGTGCTTCACTCACTTCCCATGTTCGAATCGCATCTCTCTACGTCACCTACGTCCTGCTAATATATATAATTGTCCATATAAACATCAAAATTTACCTACGCTGAAGTTCACACCAAGCGTCGAGACAGTGTCCCGCTCTGTTTACAGTGATCTCATAAACACTTCAAGTCCCATACACTCACTTCAAGTCCTATACACACACTTCAAGTCCCATACACTCACTTCAAGTCCCATACACACACTTCAAGTCCCATACACACACTTCAAGTCCCATACACTCACTTCAAGTCCCATACACTCACTTCAAGTCCCATACACACACTTCGAGTCCCATACACTCACTTCAAGTCCCATACACTCACTTCAAGTCCCATACACTTCAAGTCCCATACACTCACTTCGAGTCCCATACACACACTTCAAGTTCCATACACTCACTTCAAGTCCTATACACACACTTCAAGTCCCATACACTCACTTCAAGTCCCATACACTCACTTCAAGTTCCATACACTCACTTCAAGTCCTATACACACACTTCAAGTCCCATACACTCACTTCAAGCCCCATACACACACTTCAAGTCCCATACACTCACTTCAAGTCCCATACACTCACTTCGAGTCCCATACACTCACTTCAAGTCCCATACACACACTTCAAGTCCCATACACTCACTTCAAGTCCCATACACTCACTTCAAGTCCCATACACTCACTTTAAGTCCCATACACACACTTCACTGTCATTGTTAGAACCATATTATACACTTTCATCAATAGTAACTTTAGATATAAGTGAATACAAAATATATACAGTAATTGAAGTCCTTATAACGAGGGGCAGGACCGGGTACTCACAGTATACTGGCCCAAACTAACTTTACCTTGGTTAAGTAACTTTAGCTTGGTTAAGTAACTTTAGCTTGGTTAAGTAACTTTAGCTTGGTTAACTTAGGTTAAGGGTAACCAACTTCAAGATGGATATTAAGGCCACGGTAATTGATCAACAAACAAGTATACTTTAGTCTTGAACATACTCCATGAACCTTGGTATACCTCTTGGCGTGTATACTCTCTTGAGTATATATGAGTGAGTTTCAATGGGTATATTTTTAGAAGTTGCCTCGAATGAGTCAATCGAATATCTGCAGTTTCCACGACTCCTAAAATTGAATGTTCTTATGATAACTATTTTTTTAAATTGTTCAAAAGTTGAAATGAAATGATTACTAGAGACTTGACTAATTACTAAAGTCGCTAAGCCATTTCATCCTGAGAAAAGTTGTGAAAATTCGACTTTAAGAAAGTGAGATTGATCAACAGAAAACGGACTACTATATTTGTTGGGGAAACTGCTGCAATGGCGTCAAATATCCATAACAACAATGCGTAAATCACGCAAGAGAAATTTAACTCAAGCGATAAGGGAGAGGAGCTGCGTGAAATAAAACAGGAGGTTGCAAGGCAAGTTGCTGATATCGTTCGAAGGAAGAAATACCATAAATCCCTTTTGTAATATAAATTTGATCAAATCTGGCCAACTTTATTTTGCTGACTACAATTGCTCTGCCTCATACCGTCTGATAGACAGGATCGAACAGAGAAAAGTTGGATTCGATTCGAATTTTCAGGACAGGAATGGTCATATATCAGAATATTTTATAGCTATGAGGTATAAAAGCCTCTTTTCAAACTCTTGGTGGGATCTTAGAAGAAAAACACACAGACTTGAACACCCTATACGCAAAGACACACAAATGTGCACCCCACACGTAAACACACACATGTGCACCCCACACGCAAACTCACACATGTGCACCCCTCTCACGCAAACACAGACGTACACACCACACAAACGCACAGACACATGTACACTCCACACCATAAAATGCGTGAGAAGTCTTCTCAAAGTTACAAGTTGTCAAAGAAAAATTCATGACTTTCGATCACAATACTACACAGGCTTCAGAGGAATTGAATGGAAATATCTGTAATACTCTTGTCAGATCACACAGAGAGAGAGAAATAAAAAGAGAGAGAGAGAAAGAGAGAGAGAACTAGACACACACAAAAAAAAAGTAAAAAAAAAACCTCACTCAACTCAGCACACTGCCACACATCACAGTAAATCACAGAAATCACATAGCATTCAACACATCATTTTCTCGCCAGCAACAGAGAACTGTTCTCCACATAGCTCATTCCTCACATCAAAACTTTGCCCCATTTCCTCCAACTGACGAAATCCGCTTTGTGTCGAAGTGGAGGGACTCGTTCCAAGCCGTAAATCCTGTTGAACAAATTGTGGGATAATTCACAACGCGTTTCAATAACAGGTAAATCTACATTCTGCTACCGACAGCTGGGGACTGTGACTACTGCTTGCTTCAACATGGGAAATGTAAAGACGAGGTACACAAATGGATGAATTTACAAACAAATTTTTTTAAGGGTGATGGGAAGAGGAAAGGAATTCCGACGCAACGAATTCGGGTGTCAGGAATTCGTATGCCTGGCATTCGGATGCCGGAAATTCGTTTGCCAGTTGATAATGTATATGGCTACTTAGATATATATTGATTAGCATAATACAAATCAATCTAGCTTGGTTGTAAGTTGAATTTGCAACATCAACATTTCATTAAAGCATTACAAAAGTATACTGATGAATGTAATTTAAATTATTGTCATNATCGCATCTCTCTACGTCACCTACGTCCTGCTAATATATATAATTGTCCATATAAACATCAAAATTTACCTACGCTGAAGTACACATCAAGCGTCGAGGACAGTGTCCGGCTCTGTTTACAGTGATCTCATAACACTTCAAGCCCATACACTCACTTCAAGTCCCTACACCCACACTTCAAGTCCCATACACTCACTTCAATTCCCATACACAACACTTTAAGTCCTATACACACACTTCACTGTCATTGTTAGAACCCTATTATACACTTTCATCAATAGTAACTTTAGATATAAATGAATACAAAATATATACAGTAATTGAAGTCCTCATACCGAGGGGCAGGACCGGGTACTCACAGTATACTGGCCCAAACTAACTTTACCTTGGTTAAGTAACTTTACCTTGGTTAAGTAACTTTACCTTGGTTAAGTAACTTTAGCTTGGTTAACTTAGGTTAAGGGTAACCAACTTCAAGATGGATATTAAGGCCACGGTAATTGATCAACAAACAAGTATACTTTAGTCTTGAACATACACCATGAACCTTGGTATACCTCTTGGCGTGTATACTCTCTTGAGTATATATGAGTGAGTTTCAATGGGTATATTTTTAGAAGTTGCCTCGAATGAGTCAATCGAATATCTGCAGTTTCCACGACTCCTAAAATTGAATGTTCTTATGATAAACATTCTTTTAAATTGTTTAAAAGTTGAGATGAAATGATTACTAGAGACTTGACTAATTACTAAAGTCGCTAAGCCATTTCATCCTGAGAAAAGTTGTGAAAATTCGACTTTAAGAAAGTGAGATTGATCAACAGAAAACGGACTACTATATTTGTTGGGGAGACTGCTGCAAGGGCGTCAAATATCCATAACAACAATGCGTAAATCACGCAAGAGAAATTTAACTCAAGCGATAAGGGAGAGGAGCTGCGTGAAATAAAACAGGAGGTTGCAAGGCAAGTTGCTGATATCGTTCGAAGGAAGAAATACCATAAATCCCTTTTGTAATATAAATTTGATCAAATCTGGCCAAATTTATTTTGCTGACTACAATTGCTCTGCCTCATACCGTCTGATAGACAGGATCGAACAGAGAAAAGTTGGATTCGATTCGAATTTTCAGGACAGGAATGGTCATATATCAGAATATTTTATAGCTATGAGGCATAAAAGCCTGTTATCAAATTCTTGGTGGGATCTTAGAAGAAAAACACACAGACTTGAACATCCTACACGCAAAGACACACAAATGTGCACCCTACACGTAAACACACTCACATATGCACCCCACACACAAACTCACACATGTGCACCCCACACGCAAACTCACACATGTGCACCCCACAAGCAAACTCACACATGTGCACCCCTCTCACGCAAACACAGACGTACACACCACACAAACGCACAGACACATGTTCACCCCACACCATAAAATGCGTGAGAAGTCTTCTCAAAGTTACAAGTTGTCAAAGAAAAATTCATGACTTTCGATCACAATACTACACAGGCTTCAGAGGAATTGAATGGAATATCTGTAATACTCTTGTCAGATCACACAGAGAGAGAGAAATAAAAAGAGAGAGAGAAAGAGAGAGAGAGAACTAGACACACATACAAAAAAGTCAAAAAACCCCCTCACTCAACTCAGCACACTGCCACACATCACAGTAAATCACAGAAATCACATAGCATTCAACACATCATTTTCTCGCCAGCAACAGAGAACTGTTCTCCACATAGCTCATTCCTCACATCAAAACTTTGCCCCATTTCCTCCAACTGACGAAATCCGCTTTGTGTCGAAGTGGAGGGACTCGTTCGAGGCAGTAAATCCTGTTGAACAAATTGTGGGATAATTCACAACGCGTTTCAATAACACGTAAATCTACATTCTGCTACCGACAGCTGGGGACTGTGACTACTGCTTGCTTCAACATGGGAAATGTAAAGACGAGGTACACAAATGGATGAATTTACAAACAAATTTTTTTAAGGGTGATGGGGAGAGGAAAGGAATTCCGACGCAACGAATTCGGGTGTCAGGAATTCGTATGCCCGGCATTCGGATGCCAGTTGATAATGTATATGGCTACTTAGATATATATTGATTAGCATAATACAAATCAATCTAGCTTGGTTGTAAGTTGAATTTGCAACATCAACATTTCATTAAAGCATTACAAAAGTATACTGATGAATGTAATTTAAATTATTGTCATTATCGCATGAGAGGTAATAAAAATATTCAGAATTATGTTGGATACAGCTTGTAGCTGATGATCTTCCAGCATCATGTTGGATTCATCTCGTGGCTCTTGATCTCCCAGCATCATGTTGGATTCATCTCGTGGCTCTTGATCTCCCAGCATCATGTTGGATTCATCTCGTGGCTCTTGATCTCCCAGCATCATGTTGGATTCATCTCGTGGCTCTTGATCTCCCAGCATCATGTTAGATTCATCTCGTGGCTCTTGATCTCCCAGCATCATGTTGGATTCATCTCGTGGCTCTTGATCTCCCAGCATCATGTTGGATTCATCTCGTGGCTCTTGATCTCCCAGCATCATGTTGGATTCATCTCGTGGCTCTTGATCTCCCAGCATCATGTTAGATTCATCTCGTGGCTCTTGATCTCCCAGCATCATGTTGGATTCATCTCGTGGCTCTTGATCTCCCAGCATCATGTTAGATTCATCTCGTGGCTCTTGATCTCCCAGCATCATGTTGGATTCATCTCGTGGCTCTTGATCTCCCAGCATCATGTTAGATTCATCTCGTGGCTGAATGATCTCACAGCATCATGTTGGATTCATCTCGTGGCTCTTGATCTGCCAGCATCTGCCGGGGTCGACCAAGGGGAACAATTACACGCATGACTGATGGTAGCCTGGTCCCCACAGCCTCTGGACCGCCACTAGAGGAATTTAATGTTCCATGTAGTGAAAAATATATATGACAACCAGTGTTAAGAGCCTACACGATTGTGCCTTCTTGTTATTTTTTCATTTTTCATCATAGTAACATGCATTTAATACAGTAAATATACTGTATTAATGGGGTAAATTTAATCTTTTATAACTGAAATGTCTCGTGATTACATAATGTATCTTTTTATATAGATATGATTGTAGGTATTTAAGTTTTTTTCTTAAATTTAATATATTTTGGACATTTGTAATGGGAAGAATTAGGTTCGTCAATATTTTTCTCGTATTAATAAGTAATGTTCATATATTTATTAACAATATGAATTATACATATACAACTATTTATAAATAAAGTTTGATTAATTAATATAATGTTTTGGAAGAACATTGCTAAATAATGATAAATATTAAAGTAGATTAAGTAGATTACTTAAGAGCATATAACACGAGTGATGAACAAAGACCAGGAACAAGGAACTGTTACGGAGAACAAATTGAACATTTCAGCTTCTTTCTGAAACAAATTCAGAAATCATAAAATTATTAAGTTGTATTTAGTTCTCAGGTGGAGGAACTAAATGTCTCGCCTCATGCAGGTTTGGCGTCCAATCCCCGACGGTCCAAGTGGTTGGGGACTATTCCTTCCCTCCGTCCCATCCCAAATCCTTTTCCTGATCCCTTCCCAGTGCTATATAGTCGTAATGGCTTGGTGCTTTCTCCTGATAGTCTCTCCCTCCCCTCTCAGGTGGAGGAAAGAATTATCAGCAGTCTGGAAGGGTCGTTAAGCAGTGAACTCAGATGAATGTCTTAGAAGTAATTAGATGTGATTACGGACTATAATTCAAAAATCGGAAGCATTCGCATATTCAGTACCTTAGGATGACGTCAGACCAGAGAATCTGGAATATGAGGTCATTTTGTGAGCGACTATGATTTTTAATACGTCTTTTTATAGCCGTTGGGGTTTTACATGTCAAAATGCGATGTACTGTTCAAGAGCAGCGATTGAGAATGTCAAACTCTATCAAAGTTTGCGTTAATATTTATACAAATCATAAATTTAGTAAATTCAATTTCAATCTAAATTGTATACAAATTGACGCTTTTCAATTTCACAATAATCTATACTAAGTTGACTAAAAAAAAATCGGGGGAGGGGTGTCATGAGAATCTTCTCTAGTTACGGTATTAGAACTTGCTACGGGCTCGCCATAGCCAGTGCTACTTGGAACTTTTTGTTCCAGGTAGCAAATCTTAAACAACAATTAGAATATTTGTGTATATATATATATATATAGATATATATATATATATATATATATATATATATATATATATATATAGGTATATATATATATATATATATATATATATATATATATATATATACATATATATATATATATATATATATGTATATATATATATATATATATATATATATATATATATATACTGACATAGTCACATGTTATAACAAGCTATAAAATTGACGTTTGAGCCAATTTAGTTTGAAAATAAACTCATCTAGGTAAATCACCTTGACTATAAGAAAACGAGAATTGTTTTAAATATTTGCTTAAAGTTTGCGTGATATATGATTAAGATATCAGACAATTAATCAAAATCTTTCATAGTTGTGATTGGGGTGATTATGTATATAGTACAGTTATATAAAAATGTTATAGCCAGCTAGTATAGCCGTGTAAAATACTGGCAATGAGAAGGTAATTTGAAGGGTATGTAAAGCATATTGAAAAAATTTTTCAATCGGAATATATTCTTGTTTCGGGATGATATTATTATTGTCTCAAGAAGATTATATTCTTACGTCAAGTACACACACACACACACCACACACACACACACACACACACACACACACACACACACACACACACACACACACACATCCAATAGGCTTATAGAGCCCAATAGGCTCAGGAACCTGTACACCTGTTGATTGACAGTTGAGAGGCGGGACCAAAGAGCCAAAGCTCAACCCCCGCAAGCACAACTAGGTGAGTAACTAGGTGAGTACACACACAGTAATTATGGTTCAGAGCCAAAGCTCAACCCCGCAAGCACAATTACGTGAGTACACACACACACACATCAAGCATTTAAGTTACACCTTACGAAACCAGTACATCTTTCATTATGTCATGCTTATTTACATGTACTTAAAGGACAAAACATCACAATCCTTACCACATCAATGCCTCAACTATGCTAGAATAAACGGATAACAAATTTGTTTAAACATGAACGGCCATTTATAAAACCATGTTGCGACTCAATTATTAATTTATGTTTTTCAAGATGAAGACGAATTTTATTTGCTATATAGATTCGAGTAACTTCCCACAATAGACGTTAAGCTAATTGGTCGATAGTTAGACGCAAGTGATCTATCTCCTTTCTTAAAACTGGTATCACATTAGCAACTTTCCAAAACTCTGGCACTGTGCCTGACTCTATTGATTTATTAAATATGATTGACAGTGGGTCACAAAGCTCCTCTTTGCATTCTTCAGCACTCTGGCAAACACTTCATCCGGCCCTGGGGATTTGTTTGGTTTGAGTTTTTACTTTTGTTTAATAACATCCTCCCTGGTAACTGCTAAACTCGTCAACCTGTCCTCGTCCCCACCCACATAGACTTGTTGGGCTGAAGGCATATTGTTAAGTTCCTCTTTAGTAAATACAGATACAAAATATTTATAAAAATACTACTCATCTCTTCATCACTATCTGTTATTTGACCTGTCTCAGTTTTTAATGGACCTATCCTTCCCTAGTCTTAGTTCGATATAACTGAAAAACCCTTTAGGATTTGTCTTTGCTTGCCCTGCTATACGAACTTCATAGTTCTTTTTGCTTTCCTTATCTTTTTTAACATTTCTAACTAGTTGTACGAATTCCTGTTCTAAGTGACCTCCCCATTTTTAATCCTCTTGTACCAAGCTCTCTTTTACCTATAAGATTCTTCAAATTCTTTGTTATCCACTTTGGGTCATTAGTAATCGATCTATTCAATTTGTGTGGTATACTACGTTCCTGTGCTTTGTTTAGAATATTCTTAAATACGTTATAAATTGAATCTACATCGAAATCCCCATTTACATCACCCATCGCTGGGTTCATGTCTCGCTCCAAGACCGGCCCCCACCCCATACCCAAGACTTTCCAATCAATTTGACCCAAAAAATTTCTTAGGCTATTAAAATCAGCTTTTCGAAAATCTGGCACTTTAACAGAATTTTCTCCTACAGGTCTATTCCATTCTATGCAAATCTGATTTCTTTGTGATCACTGTTCCCTAGCTCACTCCCTATTTCGATGTCATTAATTTGTGTTTCCCTGTTAGTTAACACTAAATCTAAAATATTATTTTCCCGTGTGGTTCCTTAATGTGTTGCGAAGAAAGCAATCGTCAATTAATTCTAGAAAATCTTCTGCTTCACTATCCCCTGTTTTGTTCAACCAGTTTATTCCACTCAAATTAAAGTCACCCATGACATAAATACTGTTAGATCTAGATGCCCTAGATATTTCATCCCATAGATGCTTTGCTTCCATTCTGTCTAAATTTTGGCCTATATATAACTCCAATATATAATATTATTTGCTTTTTCGTTTAATTCTATCCAAATAGTTTCTGTGTGTGGCTCAGTTTTGATTCCCTCTTTGAGACTACATTTCAAATTGTCCCTAACGTATATGGCTACTCCACCACCTCGTCTAATATATCTATCTGTGTGAAATAGTTAAATCCATTTATTGATATTCGGCTAATAGTTCTCTATTATCAACATTCATCCACGTTTCGGTAAGTGCAATAATATCTATTTTTTCTGTGCAGACAAGAGCATTTAATTCGTTAATTTTATTTCTTAGACTTCTACTGTTTGTGTAATATACCTAAGTGAATTGTTATTTTGAGGCCCTTCTCTTTCCCTGATCATTTTGCCAATTCCTTCTCCCGCAAACACATACTTTTATTACATCCTTCCTCCAAATCAATTCCCATACCTCTATCTACTAACAGTTTAAACCCAAACAACACCTCTAACCACTTCTTCCAACGAGTTTGCAACAGCAACAACCCAGCTCTCGATAGATGCACCCCATCCCGAGCATATATTTCATTTCTTCCATAGAAGTGTTCCAGTTGTCTATATAAGATATTGCATTAGATTTGCAATATCTTTCCAGCCTGCAATTGACACCAAGTGCCCTCGACATCCATTCATTTCCCACTCCCTTTCTTGGAAAGATGCCACATATGATCGGGATTCCTCCTTGC
>WNGS01169217.1:22784102-22800780 GCA_020271785.1 Procambarus virginalis
CTTAATGACAACTTTTTTTTGTACTTGAAATGAAATTGTATTTCTTGTTTCAGGTCTGGCTTTTTTGTTTTAACTTCAGCAGCTATAGTTGCTTAGCAATTTCCATTTAATGATGAATTATTTCAGGTAGTGAGATTCATTGTTCCTTATAGTGATGTACGAAGTGATATTTCCTGTACTAAGAGAGAGAATGAAGTGAATTACACACCTTGTCATCTCCTTCAGTACTCGAGTAGCAGACAAAACCACTCATAGCAGTGAAAGTAGCCGAGTACTGAAGGTGGAAGTCATTTCCTTCAGTACTCGAGTAGCAGTAAAAACCGCTCATAGTGGTTTTGTAGTCGGCTACAAAACACTGTACCCGGGTATTTCAACCCATGACCTATGCAGACCCAGTTATCTGGGTCTACCCAGATACATCTCTATCTACCAGTATCTACCAGATACATCTGCTCGGATGTCTACGAACCGGTTCGCACCTCAACAAACCTATGGATGTAGGTGTCTAATGGGAAACAAATTTGATCAATTGGAAATATAAACTGCCAATACCTTCTTTATTTGGAACTCAAACTTGTGACCAGAAAACTGCCATTCCAATGTAACCATTCAACCACCGTAGCCAAGTTAAACAAGTCCACTCTGAATACTTTTGCCTCTGCATATATACGAGTTTAAAAATTCTACTTCTCTGATATTTATAGAGGAAATACTGCTTAAACCTCGCTGGAGGTGCCTGAGGGGTGGAGGAATAGAGTGAGGAGATAGGAATAGAGGAAGAGAGGAAGGGAGGAATAGGGGGGAAGGGAAGAAGCAGTCACCCATGCAGCCAGCGAGAGAGGAACGAAGCAGTTACCCATGCAGCCAGCGAGAGAGGAACGAAGCAGTTACCCATGCAGCCAGCGAGAGAGGAACGGAGCAGTTACCCATGCAGCCAGCGAGAGAGGAACGAAGCAGTTACCCATGCAGCCACGAGAGAGGAACGAAGCAGTTACCCATGCAGCCAGCGAGAGAGGAACGAAGCAGTACCCATGCAGCCAGCGAGAGAGGAACGAAGCAGTTACCCATGCAGTCAGCGAGAGAGGAACGAAGCAGTTACCCATGCAGCCAGCGAGAGAGGAACGAAGCAGTTACCCATGCAGCCAACGAGAGAGGAACGAAGCAGTTACCCATGCAGCCAGCGACAGAGGAACGAAGCAGTTACCCATGCAGTCAGCGAGAGAGGAACGAAGCAGTTACCCATGCAGCCAGCGAGAGAGGAACGAAGCAGTTACCCATGCAGCCAACGAGAGAGGAACGAAGCAGTTACCCATGCAGCCAGCGAGAGAGGAACGAAGCAGTTACCCATGCAGCCAGCGACAGAGGAACGAAGCAGTTACCCATGCAGCCAGCGAGAGAGGAACGAAGCAGTTACCCATGCAGCCAGCGAGAGAGGAACGAAGCAGTTACCCATGCAGCCGGCGAGAGAGGAACGAAGCAGTTACCCATGCAGCCAGCGACAGAGGAACGAAGCAGTTACCCATGCAGCCAGCGACAGAGGAACGGAGCAGTTACCCATGCAGCCAGCGACAGAGGAACGAAGCAGTTACCCATGCAGCCAGCGAGAGAGGAACGAAGCAGTTACCCATGCAGCCAGCGAGAGAGGAACGAAGCAGTTACCCATGCAGCCAGCGACAGAGGAAGGACCCTTACACCAGGCGATGTAATGGGGAAGTAACTCATGCAACCGTTCAGGGATATAGGGAGTACCCATGCAGCTGGTGAATAGGTATATAGAGATCATCACCAAATGCATTTAATGGGCCTTGCAGCTCAGGATTTATTATACATCTGATTTTTTTACATTTCTTTTGCAACTGCAACAAAATCGAAACATTTCCCTAATGTCAAGTATTTTTCGTCTCTGACAGAAATACGACTTGAGTTTAATCTCCGAATAATTAAAATACGTAATAAGGTTTTACGAAACAATCAGTTCGACATTTTTAATAAATTGTTACATTTATTGAGACTTGAGTTACGTGAAGTTTGGATGAATTGATGAATTTTCAAAGGCTCTTAAAAACTTTATTGTAATTCATGATGATTTTGTTTTCGTTTTCATCGTGACAGCGTTCCTGTTGTTGGGAGCGTTCCTGTTGTTGGAGCGTTCCTGTTGTTGGGATCATTCCTGTTGTGGAATCATTCCTGTTTTGGGAGCATTCGTGTTGAGAGTGCGTTTCTGTTCGAGTGTTTCTCTGTTGGACTGCTACTGTTGCATAGCCTATGACTGCTACTCTGTTGCATAGTCCTCCTGTTGGATAGGTACTCTGTTGCATAGCCCTCCTGTTGGATAGGTACTCTGTTGCATAGTCCTCCTGTTGGATAGGTACTCTGTTGCATAGTCCTCCTGTTGGATAGGTACTCTGTTGCATAGCCCTCCTGTTGGATAGGTACTCTGTTGCATAGCCCTCCTGTTGGATAGGTACTCTGTTGCATAGTCCTCCTGTTGGATAGGTACTCTGTTGCATAGCCCTCCTGTTGGATAGGTACTCTGTTGCATAGCCCTCCTGTTGGATAGGTACTCTGTTGCATAGCCCTCCTGTTGGATAGGTACTCTGTTGCCTAGCCCTCCTGTTGGATAGGTACTCTGTTGCATAGTCCTCCTGTTGGATAGGTACTCTGTTGCATAGTCCTCCTGTTGGATAGGTACTCTGTTGCATAGCCCTCCTGTTGGATAGGTACTCTGTTGCATAGCCCTCCTGTTGAACAACTACTCTGTTGCATATTCATCATGTTGAACACCTGTAACGAATGATAATCTAATGATAATACATATCTGTATCTAATAATTCTTCTTGCAATTTTCTGGCCCTATGTAGGCTTATATTACACGACAAATACTCCACCTCTTACGTTATATGTGCGAAACCAGTTTGGCAGTACTATTAAGAGGTCTGATAAGACCTCGTAAGTCAGCCTCTGGGGTGACTTACGAGAGACTGTAAGTCTAATCTATGTAAGATTAAAATGTTACTCAAATATCATTCAAAGATTGCGTAGATTTTCAAATAAAATACTATTTCGAAACAAATTCAGACGCCATTCCATATATTTTTTGCATTGCCTGTGAGCACATATGTTTTTTCCTGCATGGTATGTCTCCCTCATCTCTGGTGGGTTAATGAAATAAAAAAGGTAATGGAAAGCCTATCTGTAGCTCACGTATTAAATGGTGTGAATAATCCAATTTATTACANAGAGAGACTAATACAGAAACAGAAAACACGAAACACAACGTATCAAAGAGCAGGAAGAGAAGCAAACAGTAGAACAGAAAGGAGCAAAAACCAGTTATATCAACTACGACTTCATAGAGACAGGCGAAATGGAAGAGCAGAAGGACGAAAACTTTCAAAAGAAAACAGGAAAAACTGGCATCCAAATGAAGGCAAGAATGATGAATCTGCCAATTTGGAAAATGGAAAAGTTAGCGGATGTGGCGCCAAAGTAAGCACCGGGAGAACGTCACTGTAGGAATCTGTCTCCCTTCATGAACGTCACTGTAGGAATCTGTCTCCCTTCATGAACGTCACTGTAGGAATCTGTCTCCCTTCATGAACGTCACTGTAGGAATCTGTCTCCCTTCATGAACGTCACTGTAGGAATCTGTCTCCTTCATGAACGTCACTGTAGGAATCTGTCTCCCTTCATGAACGTCACTGTAGGAATCTGTCTCCCTTCATGGATCTGTATAATGGTAAACTAGAGGGAAAAATAATTCCCCGCCATGTGACTCTGCCTCATGGAAGGTGAGACTGATTTTCTCTAGGATATAAATATTAATGGAAAGGAGAAGGCCATAAGGTCTCCTTTAGGGTGTAGATCATACAGTACGTCACTTGAATACATCCTACAACACACTCTAATACATCATACAACACAACACTCAAATACACCACACAACACCACACTCATATACACCTTACAACACCACACTCAAATACACCATACAACACCACATTCTAATACACCATACAACACCACACTCAAATACATCTTACAACACCACATTCTAATACACCATACAACACCACACTCAAATACACCATACAACACCACACTCAAATACACCATACAACACCACACTCAAATACATCTTACAACACCCCATTCATCTTCCCGCAATGGGATTAAACTTGTCAATAAATCTTACCAATGGACTCACACCAAATACATCCTGCAGTATGCTTTATTAAGGCACCGTTGGCTGCCAACTCAGTAAATGGACTATAACAATTTTTCTGATCATATGAAAAAAGTAACGTGAATCAGGTTCAGATATTCAAGCCGACAATCCGTCTGTGGGGACGACACCCGACAATGTGAGGCGCTGCGTCATCACTCCGGCTACAAGAGGACGACACACAACAATGTGATGCGTTGCGTCATCACTCCGGCTACAAGGGGACGACACACAACAATGTGAGGCGCTGCGTCATCACTCCGGCTACAAGAGGACGACACACAACAATGTGAGGCGCTGCGTCATGACTCCGGCTACAAGAGGACGACACACAACAATGTGAGGCGCTGCGTCATCACTCCGGCTACAAGGGGACGACACACAACAATGTGAGGCGCTGCGTCATCACTCCGGCTACAAGAGGACGACACACAACAATGTGAGGCGCTGCGTCATCACTCCGGCTACAAGGGGACGACACACAACAATGTGAGGCGCTGCGTCAGCACTCCGGCTACAAGGGGACGACACACAACAATGTGAGGCGCTGCGTCATCACTCCGGCTACAAGAGGACGACACACAACAATGTGAGGCGCTGCGTCAACACTCCGGCTACAAGAGGACGACACACAACAATGTGAGGCGCTGCGTCACACTCCGGCTACAAGAGGACGACACCCAACAATGTGAGGCGCTGCGTCAACACTCCGGCTACAAGGGGACGACACCCAACAATGTGAGGCGCTGCGTCATCACTCCGGCTACAAGAGGACGACACACAACAATGTGAGGCGCTGCGTCATCACTCCGGCTACAAGAGGACGACACCCAACAATGTGAGGCGCTGCGTCAACACTCCGGCTACAAGGGGACGACACACAACAATGTGAGGCGCTGCGTCAACACTCCGGCTACAAGGGACGACACACAACAATGTGAGGCGCTGCGTCAACAACAGATAAAAATACTAGTGGATTAGTGAATTGGAGGGCGATACCAGAAAACTAACTAGCGATAAGCTTAAAGGAAGATTGCAAGAGAACTAACTAGCAGGAAGCATTACTAACAGCTAGAATAAAGTGAGATAGCGATATGCCTAACAATCGAACTGGTTAAGATAAAACGAGATAAATATCGAGAAAGCTGGATAACGAGAAAATCCAGATATGCTAGATAAAGAAGACAAGAGAATAACAGCAGCAACAATCAGATATACTCTACGATTTAGCTTGATCTTGCAACATGTACGAGTCTTTTATGCAGCTGGAAAAAGCTCTTACTCCCACCCAGTATCTCTCTCTATCTCTCATTCTGTCTCGCTCTCTGTCTCGCTCTTTGTTTTACTCTCAGTCTATACAAATAAAATGCTTTTAACTAGATCCAAGCTAGCTATCCACCACCTTCATTCCAGCCTGTACAAACTACTAATTACATTTCGCATTCTGTCAAGAGCAATGCTTGTAACATTTCGCTCTCCGGTATAGAAGACACAATGAGTTATACGATAATCTGTGTTGTGAGATTTATAGCTCTACTTGAATGGCAATTTTACATTTAGATTTAAAAATAACATCTTGTTTGGAAGCAGGTGAAATATTTATGGGTTGAAGTGGGGGAGAAAGGTTTTAATTTTAATGAATGTTGGTGTTTTTTTTTTTGGGGGGGGAGGAAGGTTTTACCAGTGATGAGAGCAGGTCTAAAGCTGGTGTACAATGGCCTACCTTGTGTATATTCAAAGCCTACCTTGCTTACAATTCATGATCTGCATAGTAAACAATTCAAGGCCTACTTTATGTACAATTAAAGACCTGCATAGTAATTATTTCAAGACCTATCTTGTTTACATTTCAAGACCTATCTTGTTTGCATTTCAAGATCTATCTTGTTTACATTTCAAGACCTATCTTGTTTACATTTCAAGACCTATCTTGTTTACATTTCAAGATCTTTCTTGTTTACATTTCAAGACCTATCTTGTTTACATTTCAAGACCTATCTTGTTTACGTTTCAAGACCTGTTTTGTAAACAATTGAAGGTTCAGGGAACATTTCAGAAACAATTCAGCATCAGGAACCTGCCTTGTGTTCAGTCCACTGAGAACAGCATCCTCTATCGAGAAAGTTTTTGGTTGTAGAACAACATCATTCATCAAGGATTTATTGGCAGAGAACAGCATTATCCATCATGAAGGTTTTTCTGGTGGATAACATTCTTCATCCATCAAGGTGGTTCACAGAGCCCATCTTTAGTGGGAAGATTTTCATCAGTCATACTGCAGGTTCCCTTCCCTGATCCCGTTCTTGGCTGTCTTATTTGTTCTCTCTCTCTCTCTCTCTCTCTCTCTCTCTCTCTCTCTCTCTCTCTCTCTCTCTCTCTCTCTCTCTCTCTCTCTCTCTCTCTCTCTCTCATTCTCTCTCTCATTCCAACTCCCCTTCACACGAGAAATATAACAGAATCGAATAGACTCCGGAACCTATACACTCTTTAATTGATGGTTGAAAGGCAGCAGAACAAACAGCTTTAGCACAATACCCGTACACACAATCAGGTGCTTACACGCACACACTCGCATTCACACATATACACATACACGTATACACAAATACACCACAGACATACAAGCTGTTGTAGAGTATGTCGCATATTGAGCATCAGATGACTAAGTAAACGACCTTTATATCTGGTTTAAAGGTCACTAGATAACCTTTAAACGATAACCTTTCTTCAGAGAGCTTTCATATGTATGAATCAAATTAAGCTTTCGGCTATATTCCTTCCCTCTGAATTCCTAAAAGTAAGGTGTAAAACTGTTTACAGGTGACTCAGAGGGCATGCTCCTGGCATTGAATGCAATTGCTAGAATATGAAAACGGAGTGATATCCATATATATTTGTACTGAGAAAAGCGGTAACAGATAATTGATCTGGATTCTATTGCATGTTGGTATCTGAAATCATGATACTGTTGACTTGCTTGCAAAAATGGTTGTACCAAAGAGTGTAGAAGTTAATGGAGTTGTATAGTTATATATGAGGAGAATCTTACTAACGTGGCTGATATACCAAGACTTGAATGGTGAAGTTTTACACACGACCCATTGTCAGGTTTAATAGTACTAATAGTAATGGTCTGGACTATCGTAAATATATTGACGAAATGGAGAGTTAGAAAGTAGAATTTAGTACAATGAGTCTTGACAAGGCAATAAGGTTTTGTATTTATGTTGCTAATAAAACCTAACCTAACCTAACCTAACCTAACCTAACCTAATCATCCTAAGGCTAATACATGTTTTCTGAGACCAAATATAGTACAGATATGTGTTACACTAGGCCCTAGGAATATTTATACATACATATATATATATATATATATATATATATATATATATATATATATATATATATATAGATATATATATATATATATATATATATATATATATATATACACTATTATCAGAAGTATTTTTAGAAATCCTGTCAGAAAACGTCGTTTCTTTACCTCCCTTGAAGACGGGTGGAGCAAGGGGCTGCGCATCTTAGGACATAACTCACAAAATTAGGTTACAGCAACTTCTGACAGCATCAGGTACCAGCTGAATACCAAGCGTCCTGCACAAATGTTGCCCGATTTTTCATAACACTGTCTTTTTGGGACAAGTTTGAAGCTCTGTTAGCTTTCTCTTTTATCTACTAGTTAGATTTTGTTTCATACGGATCTTGAAGCTACTCCGGCGATCTAGAAATTGTTGCTGAAGAGGCATTGATAATTTGTTTTCTTGAAATGTGGGGTGGAAGCGAGTTAGAAAGGAGTTTCTAACTCCGTAGCGATAGTACAGTCACTTGTCAATTGTTCCGTGTTACGTAGGGGGATGTACTATTAAAGAAAGCTTGTTCTGTGTTCCTTGTACGTAGAGCCAAAGAAAAACTTGCTCCGGATAACCTATATTTTCAGTGACAGCTTATTCCGCCTTCCGTAGCGCCTACTCCGTTAGACAAAGCTTGTTTCATGGAGCCTGTACCGTCAAAGGAATCTTGTTTCATGTTTATTAGTGTCTTTTCGTGTTCGATAATACATGTAACTCCACAAGAAGCTTCTACATTCACTTAGACGCCTATACCGCCAGAATAAGCTTTTACCATTCACTTAGACATCTATACCGCCAGAATAAGCTTTTACCATTCACCTAGACGCCTATACCGCCAGAATAAGCTTTTACCATTCACTTAGACGCCTATACCGCCGGAATAAGCTTTTACCATTCACTTAGACGCCTATACCACCAGAATAAGCTTTAACCATTCACCTAGACGCCTATACCGCCAGAATAAGCTTTAACCATTCACTTAGACGCCTATACCGCCAGAATAAGCTTTTATCATTCACTTAGACGCCTATACCGCCGGAATAAGCTTTTACCATTCACTTAGACGCCTATACCACCAGAATAAGCTTTTACCATTCACTTAGACATCTATACCGCCAGAATAAGCTTTTACCATTCACCTAGTCGCCTATACCGCCAAAAAAAGCTTATTCTGCGCAGTTGACAACAACATTCACGTTCAGAAATGTGTAGCAAATCCCTCAACAGATCCAGAGAAGGTGTTGCAGAGGAACCCCCATTGATAATTAATTTTCCAGCACACTGGAGTGACAGGCAATGAGAACGCTCAGTTGGAGGTGCTGGAACTGTGTTTCTTTGACAAATTAACACGGATCAGCGGACGATAGTTGCTGTAACGTGATCAGGGAGGTGAGACTGTGTCTTCAGGTCCTCAATGGTGTTATATATACATGATATCAATGTTATTGTTGGCTTGAAATGGACTATTTCTTGTAGCCCTTTCTTACGACGGTGCATACGTGTGTGTGTGTGTGTGTGTGTGGGTGTGTGTGTGTGTGTGGGTGTGTGTGGGTGTGTGTGTGTGGTGTGTGTGTGTGTGTGTGTGTGTGTGTGTGTGTGTGTGTGTGTGTGTGTGTGTGTTCACCTTGTGCTTGCGGGGGTTGAGCTTTGGCTCTTTGGTCCTGCCTCTCATCTCTCAGTCAACTGGTGTACAGGTTCCTGTATGTGTGTGTGTGTGTTCTATGGAGAAAGTGCGTGAAAGTTTGGTTATATCTGTGTGTGTGTACACAGGAACTTGCGTAAGCGTGAAAGCTTGGTTATGCCTGAGAGTTTACTCTCAGTTGTTATAAGCGCGAACGAGCAGGATGGCATGAGTCAGAAAACATATTTTGTTGCCCTGGCAGTTTAGGTGTGGGTGAAGAAAATAGCTGACAATTTATGGCTGTGATAAGCAAACGTTGTTGGAAGCTGGGATGGTGTCAGCCCTGGGATGGTGTCAGCCCTGGGATGGTGTCAGCCCTGGGATGGTGTCAGCCCTGGGATGGTGTCAGCCCTGGGATGGTGTCAGCCCTGGGATGGTGTCAGCCCTGGGATGGTGTCAGCCCTGGGATGGTGTCAGCCCTGGGATGGTGTCAACCCTGGCATGTTGTCAGCCCTAAGATGGTGTCAACCCTGGCATGTTGTCAGCCCTAAGATGGTGTCAGAATTTAGAAAGTTCGTCTGCCACAGTTATTTTCAGTGATAGTTGATGCCAGGCATAGCCAATCAGCGATAGCCAATACCAAGACTAGCCAATACCAGGACTAGCCAATACCAGGACTAGCCAATGCCAGGACTATTATTGATTGTATTCACTTTGCAATAATTGAGTTGAAGATCAGTTAAAGGAGAATTGGTTGAGAGTTGAAGCCTTTACCTCCACAGATACTCGTTAATATACGATCAATTAAGATATATCTATAAATCGAACAATTATTTAAGTAAATCATAATAGATTAATCATTCGATATGATTACAACGTCAGCTAATTAGCGCATGCGCGGGACACAAACTTATCATATCTGGATAATGGTTCCCTGTAGTAATTAATGAGAAATATATAGTGTCATATCGGCCACTTTGTTGCAATTCAATTTTGTGGATGACTGTGCTTGATATTCGGAAAATTTAATTGAGTTGCGAGAATTTATTGCAACCCCCCTCAACCCCCTCAACCCCCTCAACCCCCCTCAACCCCCTCAAACCCCCCGCCCTTAAAAAATGTTTTATCATCCTCAGTATCGTGTAATCATTCCTGATTATTTCCTATGACACTAGATGGTGGTGTCCCCGGCGGTGCCCGGGGTCCCCGGCATTGTTGGGTTCGATCCAGTGTCCAGGTTTTCCCCACACCCTCCCTATCTCCCCCTTCACACACACCACACACACACACACACACACACACACACACACACACACACACACAACACAAATATAGTCGTAATGAGTGCCAATTTGGCACCTGTGCCAAGGCTTACCCACCTACACACTAAAGAATACCCTCACCATACTTTTCATGATAACACATAGGTGGTATAGAACAATCAAAGGCCACCTAATAGAGGTCAACCCCAATGCCTATTTTTTTTAGAAAATTCAGCTTCTATTCCTAATCCCAACAACTCCTAAGGAGTCTGAAATAGGTATTATTTCAGGAGAGGGGAGAGAGGGGGTAGGGAAGAGAATGATGGGAGAGAAGGAAGTGGAGGAGAAAGGAAGGTGGAGAGGTGAAGAGAGAGAGAGAGAGAGGAGGGAGAACAGGAAGTAAGATAGGGAGAGGGCAAGAGACGAAAGGGGTGAAAAGCAGGATATTGGATGAGAAAGGGAAGAACAGTGTGGACAAAAGAGGAAGATGAGGAAGGAGAAAATGAGAGAATAGGGAGACAGAGAACGAGAGAAAGGGCAGGAGATTACAAAAGATTTGAGAGGAGTAGGAGGAGAGGAAGGAACATCCGGACACAATATGTACACCTCAAGGAAAAAATTACATATAATATATATTATATATATATATATATATATATATATATATATATATATATATATATATATATATATCAATGTGATATCAAATTTCTCAATGTGTCAGCTATTCCATCAATCCATCAATCAGCAATCCTATTATAATGCCATCAATCAGCATTTCTATTATACATTCCATCAATCAAGTAATTGCGACCTGTTAAGCAATATCGCCTTTTTCCACTACTGGAAATTTTTGTGTCGCAGTCAGAAAGATTTATGTCCCACGTCGCATGTGCCAACGGGAGGGGAAAAAACACAATTTGACCCGATAAAAGAAAAGCGTATAAAAATGTACGCACATACGCCAGTCTGCGTGATGGGATTACTTGGAGCGTGATGCTCATGTCTGATATATTTACTGACGGCGACGCTCCAGAATACAATTTAAGTAACAAAAAAACTGCAATAATTTACAATTATATTTGCAATGTGCAAATGGCAATTAGATTATAAAGAATATTTGTATATTCTCTTCAAGAAATAATGTATCCTGAAATATAAAATAGCCTATATAAACTATTTATATATGTTTGTATATCTGTCCTCACCTATAGGTGAGAGAACGTGAGAAAAGTAGTGATTTTGTCCTCACTGATTGGACAAAATCGTCTGAATGAACGTATCAATCCAAAGCACACTACAAGGCCAAGTTTCTGTTACTAATCTAAGTAGTTGACCAACCAGGAGGAGTTTAGATAAATTATCATCTCTTCCTTCCCATTTAAGATTGCTCATAGCCCAGTCGATAATGCGTTGGCCTCACACGCATAGGGATCCAGGGTTCGAAACCCATACTGCCAAGGTGAATGGAATAGTTTGAGTTCCTTCGTTCCTGAACGTATTTCAGACACAGCTTATGATGTGAGCAGAGATGTGTAGTGTGCAACAAAGGGGAAGAAATTAAATTTGACAGCTCTAACCTAATTTTGATCTCAAGAGGCATGACCATGCAATCCTTTGTTGCACAGGATGGTAAGCTCATTTGCATGTGATTGGCATTTGCTAATCAGCTTCTGTATTGCAGGAGCAGTTCCATTAAATAAATAATGGGCATCAGTGTTTGAAATTTTATATTTAAAAAATGAACTCACCCATTTCTCGACATATAATTAGAATTGTGGCATAATTATCATTTTGATATGCTGTCATTAAAACCTATCATTATGTTTGGTTTTTATTAATGCAATTTGATAATATTTTATGTTCTGGATAATATTTAGGTACATAGTCCATGGAGGCTCTGAGCTCTCCCCGTAAACACACCCATGGTCCATGGAGGCTCCAATTACTCTACACAAACTCACCCATAATTAATAGGGACTCTGTTAGTTCATACAGACTCACCCATGGGTCATTGGGGTGGAGAACCTTTCTCACAAAGTACGTTAATTGTAAAGAATAAACTAGGGATTAAATGCCTGTCTAAGGCTAGAGGACTGACGCTTGGGACTAGTCTAACCCAGTATCTAACGCTCCTGGGAACGTATCTAAGATAGTCTGGTCTGGGTTGCATAAATGAAATGAGTGTCATTTAACACGGTACCAATTGGACCCCCTACAATAAATCTTAGAACAATATATTTGCTCGACTTTAAATTATTTTTATAATCTTGTTTTCTCTACTGTAATATAAAACATTACCCCACGATGTCCTCCAAAAAATATATAAAAATTCTTTCATACTTTGCTGTGTAATAACACGTAATATGTATGCATGAAGTCTTATTCCCCATTCCCTGAACCCGCCTCCATGTGTTCGTTTCCACACCCACACACACACACACACACACACACACCACACACACCCACAACACACAACACACACACACATACACACACATTCACACCACTCATCCCACACTGCAACTTGAATGTTTCAGTGTTACCCAACAGACTGGTACAGGAGATGAGAGAGACAGAGGACAGAGAAGCAGAGACAGAGAAATATAGAGAAAGTCAGAGACAAAGACGAGAAAGATTGACAGTCAGATGGACAGAGACACAGAAACAGATAGACAAACGCAGAGACAGACAGACAGTCTAACAGGAGAGGCAAAGATCGCGAGAGAGACAAAAAGCGTCACACAGACAGATAGACAGACTTAATATTAACTTAATATCAATATTTAATGAAATATTAACGGCAATAAAAAGACCTCTTATAAATTGCTGTAATATCTTACGCAAATAAAATTTATTTAGACAAATAACTTGAAGTAGAATTAGTCCAGGAACGCAAACATTAAAAAACTAAACATTTTTGCAGACTCTTATGTTAAATATATAACTTAACATCTATTCACAACAAAAATTTGCAGTTCGAAACTTACACAAATTCTCAGGTTTCGACTTCAATAAGTTTCTAAATATTTGCGAAATTTGACTTAGTTGGAAAGGATGTTTGTTTTTATAATATAGTGCTAGAGAGTGAATGACTGAAGGAGTGTATGAGGGATCGTGTGTATGAATGAGAGTGGGTGTATAAGTGGCGAGTGTGTGTGTGTGTGAATGTATGTATGAATGTGGGAGTTAGGAAACTGGTGTGTGTTTATCCTAATTGAAAGTCAGTCACTCAAGAGAGTGTTTTACAATCCTATTAGTACTTGCTCCTGTCACTGTCAATTAGAAATCCTCCTTGTATCAGGGAACATCTCAGAAAGTACACAAGATGGTACTTACTGTGTACTCAGTAAATACACAGGATTCTAAGCAAAATATAAAAGTAATCTCTCATCACTCTAAGAACATCACACGCCTAAAGGGGTTCGTTTCTACTTGAATTGGAGCCTAATGAGACAAGCCTTCAGGTGACGTAAAGATCAATGCCAGAAAGGTTAATGACTGTCCGATTCTCTCAGAGAAACCTGGAAATCAGACTCGTTAAAGATGCTTTCCTGCTTGAAAGAGGAGCATCTACTATAACGAGGTACATGCCAATTAAGTGGAATGAATCACAGTCGATCATCGTCACTCGGCCTGTTTGAGGCTTCTGGGGCCAGATTCACGAAAGCACTTACGCAAACACCTACGAACCTGTCCATCTTTTCTCAATCTTTGGCGGCTTTGTTTACAATTATTAAACAGTTAATGAGCTCCGAAGCACCAGGAGGCTATTTAGAACAATTACAACAGTTCAATGGGACGTTTTCATGCTTGTAAACTGTTTAATAAATGTAACAAAAGCCGTCAAAGATTGAGGAAAGATGTACACGTTCGTAAGTGCTTGCGTAAGTGCTTTCGTGAATCTGGCCCCTGGTCTCCAAGCCAGTTTGCTTATCTCTTATCGGCAAGCCAGTGTGGTCCATATCTCATGCCAAGCATGTTTGTTGGCAGCCTGTTTCCAAGCCAGTGTGTTCGTTGGTCCATGCTAAGCCAGTATGTACTTCTCCTCTCTCAGAGAGTCTTTTTACTCCCCTCTCCAAGCCAACCTCTTCACCCCTCTCTCTCCAAGCCACCTCTTACCTCTTTTTCCCACGCCAAAGTTTTCCCACCAAACCCTCAATACAATCGGCGTTCAACGATATTTTCAGCGCCCAATCTACCGTTTAACAACATTTTTCAGCGCCCAGTCTACCGTTTAGCAACATTTTTCAACGCTCAATCTACCGTTTAACAACATTTTTCAACGCCCAATCTACCGTTTAACAACATTTTTCAGCGCCCAATCTACCGTTTTGCAACATTTTTCAGCGCCAATCTACCGTTTAACAACATTTTTCAGCGCCCAATCTACCGTTTAACAACATTTTTCAGCGCCCAATCTACCGTTTCAACATTTTTCAGCGTCAATCTACCATTTTGCAACATTTTTCAACGTCCATTCTCACATCACGTCATAGTGACATTGGTAACCCTCTCAGAACCAATTCTCTAGAAAACACTCTCGTAACCCCGACGTTGTTCTAGACATAGTTAGAGTAACAGACTTGCTAAGGTCCAAGAGGGAATTAAAACGTTCGTTGATTCATCATTTTCAGATGAGTTGGATGTGGGTATTAACTCTCTGCCACTTGATTGTGACTCGTCGTCTAAAGTAGTTAAAACGTTGTGGTTACGTTAAAGAAACGTTTTCGTTACGTCATGTGTTTTGCAACCTCTCCAAATAGACTCATGGGCTGACTACTCATCATAGGAAATTCATCTCATTATCAGCATCTCAGTACAAGAAAATTTACAAACACAGTTGCGGAATTTGAAGAATTCGTACTTTATCCAACACTGATAAAAGATTACAAGAAAAAGTACTTTATCCAAACTGATAAAAGATTACAAAATTCGTACTTTATCCAACACTGATAAAAGATTACAAGAATTCGTACTTTATCCAACACTGATAGAAGATTACAAGAATTCGTACTTTATCCAACACTGATAAAAGATTACAAGAAACAAAGTTCTCATCCCACATTGATGATTATCTCTATGAATAGTGTTTCATACAGTTCCAGGACCACTTGTTACAAAATGCTGAAACATATTTATTTTTACAATAAAATAATGCTAATAAATACTTTAGTTTTAAGTTCAATAATGAATTGTATAATGAATTTTAAGATATTCTTTATTTGCTGCTCTTCTATAGGTAACTTCTAGTTATAGTAGTAAATTGATAGTTTCTTAATTATGTTTATGTTCTTAAAGAAGCTACTTTATGCTCCCTGGCAGTCTCTTAAGAATGTGGTTTCTCTCCTTGGGTGCCGAGAATATGTGAGCTCGCTCAATCAGGCCAGGCCACCATTGGGCCGAACTGGACTATGAAGGAAAGCCCGAAGCCATTACGACTATATAGCACTTGGAAGGGCAGGATAAGGTTTGGGTGGGACGGGGGGAAAGGAATTGTGTCCAACCATTTGGATGGTCGGGGATTGAACGCAGACTGATGAAGCGAGACCGTCGTTCATACCGTCCAGCCCAAGTGGTTGGGGCTGAACATAGAATTGGATAGATGATATAATCTTGCCCCTTGAAAAAGAGCAGCTTAATCTGAAAATTAAGATTAATTTGCTCCAAAACGAGGTAACCCTATTCTCAGTTGTCCTCATTCGTAAATATGTTGCCTTCCGTATGTGAAATCTTCCACATATGTTGCCTTCCGTATGTGAAATCTTCCACATATGTGTGTTTACATATACTATAATCTATAACATGTTGTTTTCAACACACGTATTTCCCCTGTACAGCTTCTTGCGTCTGGACTTCAAGCCGAAGCAAAATCAAGAAAAGTTTCAGAGGCAAAAACAATGCATTGAGAGCATGGCAACTGAGTATGATATACTTGATTAGTATGGCAATAGAGGCTTGATTAGTATGAAATAGAGACACTTGATTAGTGTCAAAAAGTGTCACTGTTCAGTGTTAGTGCCAAGGAACCAGTGTCACTCTGAGCATTGCACTAGTCCTAACTATGATAAAAAAGTCTGGATGAGTGCCAAGGCAGAAGTGGCACCGTGTCAGCGTCTCTCATGGCAATAACTGGCATTGTGTGACGGCAAGCGACAGGCAGCAGGCAATATTCGTGTTGGTTGAACCCAGACCA
>WNGS01169217.1:22811473-22822381 GCA_020271785.1 Procambarus virginalis
CCAGAGTGAAGCGGCGCCCTAGAGTGAAGCGGCGCCCTAGAGTGAAGCGGCGCACTAGAGTGAAGCGGCGCCCTAGAGTGAAGCGGCGCCCTAGGTGAAGCGACGCCCTAGAGTGAAGCGACGCCCTAGAGTGAAGCGACGCCCTAAGTGAAGCGGCGCCCTAGAGTGAAGCGGCGCCCTAGAGTGAAGCGACGCCCTAGAGTGAAGCGGCGCCCTAGAGTTAAGCGGCGCTCTAGAGTGAAGCGACGCCCTAGAGTGAAGCCCCAGAGTTCCCCAGACAAGAGTACCCCAAAAGTAAGATCAGAGAGTCATGTAAGTGATCTCATAGGGCCAATGTATTCACAGGTCAACTTGGATACAACCGGTTCCCAACCAACCGGTTGGTTAGAAACCGGATGTGTGAAAATCCATTGGAGCCGGGCAACACACAACAGGATGTGGGCATAATATTTGAACGGGGTAGAAAGTGCATGATTATCTGTCGATTGAATTGCAGAAAAGGGGAAGGAATTATCCGGGCAAAGCGCCGAGCCATTACGACTATATAGCACTGGGAAAGGGTCAGGGTCATAAGGATTTGGGATGGGACGGGGGGGGGAGGAATGGTGCCCAACCACTTGGACGATCGGGGATTGAACGCCGATCTGCATGAAGCGAGACCGTCGCTCTACCGTCGAAAATGACTATTTTGAAAGTATGTGAAAGTTGAATGTGTTTTGCAACTGGCCAAGAAACAGCTAAAAATCCATCACCAATTACCCATGGTCCTCTAAAATAAGGATAATATGTATGTGTATAAAAAATATTGTAAATCCTACGCATTTCACACCATAAGGATGTAAATTGCCTCAATTCAAGCTCACAATTTGCTCTTATACTTCATATATATTGATATAAAACCCAATATGATGGAGTGTGGAGGAAGGAGAATACCCATTGTGTCACTGTTCAAATTAGTACAGTTAGCAGTGAATAATGGGTACATATACGTATAGCCGGCACTGTTAAAAACGTATATATACTTATATATGCACTGTTTAAGTTTACATACTGACGAACTGTACAGTATACATGTTAATGCACTGTACAGTATACATATTAATACACTGTACAGTATACATACAACCGCACTGCACAGTATATGACAGACCAAAAAGTCCTCATATCATTTCATATCCGTACGTTTGGATATATATATATATATATATATATATATATATATATATATATATATATATATATATATATTTATATATATGAAACAAACAGCACTGGGAACTGGACAAATAAGTACTTATTATTCACACAACAGCTGTTAATGTAGGAATGTATTTTTAATTTAAGGAGAGTTTTATTCATCTCTGTCCCTCGTCGTTTGATTGTTGACTGTAGGGACATAAATATTGAGCTTTCGAGCCATAGATGAATAAATTGGAAATCTTAATCATGTATTTAATTTGGGAATGTTATCTTCCATAACATATGTGTTCGAAATTGGAGATATCGAGGCCATATGTTTTATATATTTATAATTCAAATCCTGATTGAGGTGACCGACTGTTCTTAGAGATTTGGTCATTATGACAGCTGTAGAACGCTCTACGGAGAATATTGGCTGTGTGTGCGCGCCATTCTTTGTCGAGTTTATATGTAAATGAGTCCAAACCCGGCATCAGAGAAGGGGGAGGAAATATTTAACTTGGGTGATATCTGGGTCAGATATCACTGTGGAACTGTTTTCTGTGAGTGTAATTCAAAGGGTAGATAATAATTTTATTCCCCTTCAAATTATGCTCTGACTTCAGCTTTACACAGCTTTAGGAAGATGTCTTGAAGCTGTATGAAGCTGGTGATTTATGAAACAATATGATACAGCTCAAGATAAAGAGCCAGAAGCCCTTAGGCTCCTTCAAGATTTTTTTTAACAAAGCTGCTTGAAACTAAAGTCAAAGAAATTCTTGATAGAAATAATAGACATTTTGTATACTTTGAAGTCATAATCAATCTGAAAATACCACTTACCGCCCGGGAAAACAAAATTGTGTTTTGGTGTTTTATATAATTTATTGTTTAAATAAAGGATTTGTTGATAAACGAATTTGTAAAGATATTTACAACTATTTTGTGTGATTTTGCTAAATGGCGAAATTCTCAGAATTGGGGGTATTTTGAGTTGAGTTTTGACTGTTATAGGAATGTTTTTGCTATATTTGTTTACGAACCTTATATAGGACTATATATATGCTTTAATAAAAGTGACTCTTTCAGGGGGTTACGTGTGAACAAGCTCAAGTACTGAGAGGTGAGGGTTCAATACCATCATTGGAGAGTGAACTACCATGAAGTGGTTGGCGCAGAAAGGGATGGTGCAGTACCATGAGAAGTAATATTTGGGAGTGGAGACCAGTACTGTGAAAGGGTGGACCAGTACCACGTAGGGTCAAGACCAATACAATGTTGGGTGTAGATCAGTCGATCCCTTCGTAACCCGGGGCAAGAAGCCCAGGCAAGCCCAAGGCAGGCCCAGGGCAAGCCCAAGGCAGGCCCAAGGCAAGCCCAAGGCAAGCCCAAGGCAAGCTGCTGTAATGAGGCAAGACACACACTCGCCATCAAGTCGTTTTGACATCACAAAACTTCGTAAACGGTTTTGTGGTAATAGTTAGAACTAAGCTCTTGTCCCCCGGCTTCCACCAATGACCAAACCAGGATGCACAGATTGTGCGTTCATGAGCACATGAGTTTTCTGTGCCACGGTGTATTGCTAGATATTAATACAAAACGAAAATAAAATATTCAGCCGCACTGCGGTTGACTCAGAGACGAAATTTAATAAAACTTTTTGTGTGTGAAACCGAACGATATTTTCCACTGACATTTTCGTCATTTTTCCCAGTGGACCAACAAGCATGGTGGGCCAGGGAGCATGATGGACCAGGGAGCATGATGACTAACACTAAACCTGTTTTAATCAAGCCAAACTCTAGTTAAACCTGTCTAAATCAAGCCAAACTCTAGTTAAACCTGTCTAAATCAAGCCAAATTCTATTTAAACCTGTCTAAATTAAGAGAAACTCTAGTTAAACCTGTCTAAATTAAGAGAAACTCTAGTTAAACCTGTCTAAATTAAGCCAAATTCCAGTTAAACCTGTCTAAATCAAGTCAAACTCTAGTTAAACCTGTCTAAATCAAGTCAAACTCTGGTTAAACCTGTCTAAATCAAGTCAAACTCTAGTTAAACCTGTCTAAATCAAGTCAAACTCTAGTTAAACCTGTCTAAATCAAGCCAAACTCTAATTAAACCTGTCTAAATCAAGTCAAACTCTAGTTAAACCTGTCTAAATCAAGACAAACTCTAGTTAAACCTGTCTAAATCAAGCCAAACTCTAACTAAATATTAGACAGACGGCTGATATTTGCTCTCTCACCCTTCCCTTACATCTCAAAACGTCTCTGCTCCTTTTAAACCCTCTTCTCTCTCTTTCAATCTTTCTAAGAACCTTTTCTCTTCCCCCTCTCTAAACCCTCTCTCTCTCTCTCTCTCTCTCTCTACCTCACTCTCCCTCCGTCTCTCTCTCCCATATGAACTCGCAGTACTAACAATTAACCTCGAGGGAGCCAGTATTCCTGCGTTATCCCAGGCTTTTGTTATTGTCAATTGCCAACAATAACCAACAGATTGTATTGGGATGACCAGCGGAACCGTTGCGTTGGTCGATCAGAGAGTTAGGTCGGTGGACGACCAACTGGACACAAGTTTCGCGTAAAGGTTTTCCATACTAATTGAGGGCTGGATATTAACTAAAATATGCTTGACTATCCTAGAGAAATATACAGTTCGCTGAGAATATATGTTAATAAGTATTCTTGTTGAAATAATGTTGAAATAATTAAAAATAGTGGACCACTGACAAAATGTATGGACAAAAATGCTAGCAACATCAAATCGAGTGAAAATTAAGCCCCACACACCAACAGACTCCACACACACACACACACACACACACTCACACACACACACACACACACACACACTGCAAAATTCTCAGAGGAATTGACAGGGTAGATAAAGATAAACTGTTTAACACGGGTGGTACGCGATCAAGGGGACACAGGTGGAAACTGAGTACCCAAATGAGCCACAGGAACGTTTTAAGGAACTTTTTCAATGTCAGAGTAGTTAACAGATGGAATACATTAGGCAGTGATGTGGTGGAGACTGACTCCATACACAGTTTCAAATGTAGATATGATAGGGCCCACTAGGCTCAGGAATCTGTACACCAGTTGATTGACAGTTGAGAGGCGGGACCAAAGACCCAAAGCTCACCCCCGCAAGCACAATTAGGTGAGTAGCACACACACACACACACACACACACACACACACACACACACACACACACACACACACACACACACACACACACACACACATTACATTACCCTAAAGAGTTCAGCAATATGTTTTAGCATTAGTATTGTAAATACAGGAAAAGCCTGCAACTAGTAGCAATGCGGGGTGCAGGGAGAGTAGTGAATTAGGTCCTGCAAATATTGCAAGAGATTAAGAGGAACGCATTGCAGATTGCACGCTTACCTGCCCAGCCACATTGCAAGCTAACCTGCCCTGACAAACTTCACAAATATCCCACACATTGAAAAGCAATGAATGAAAACAATGAAATTAAATTTGATTTTCTGTATAGGTTAGCTTAGAACAGATTAGATGCTTGTGTACTGTTGGCAATTATTTGTACTTACAAGACGTGAATGATACATCTAGTGAGATTCGAACCCATGAAGATAGCTCTGTTCAATGAAAGTTTGAATGATCAGTAGTTGTGAGTTATGTACCTGCTTCGTTGTATATTCTCGCCCATTAATCTGATTTTCGGTCCTTAAATCAAACACAACCCAGAGAGAGAGAGAGAGAGAGAGAGAGAGTGAGAGAGAGAGAGAGAGAGAGAGAGAGAGAGAGAGGTCGTACAAACGCCAGTGTATTCATTACAAATTACAGGTGGCATTCATTATCTAGAAAATCAGACTGCTCGAATGGTTAGTGTTTCAATTCCCCGAACAACACAGGGAGCTCATTAATGCTATCGCGTATCGGGGCGTTTATCAGTGAGCTCGGTATTAATTACCTCAGCAACGTGAGAACCACACCGGTTCCACCCCATTAGAGTTTATTATAATTCAAATAAACAACATAGGTATTTTAAAATCAGGTTCATTTGAGCATTATTAAATGCACATATTTATAGTCTGTTTTTTTTTTAGGAACGAGGCTTGTGAATTGATGGATGTGTGTTTGTTTTGATATATTGTAGTCGGGAAAAACAGGAAGTCAAACATTTTCGTAAATATTGTGTAAAACACACTCACAGTACTTCGTATGTGTTTATATTGCGTTAGATTGAATTAAACGCATTTCTATAGAGTATGTCTAATTTTATGTTGGGTTATAGGTCTTGGGCCAGAAACTACGTTGAATCGTAGAAATTCTGAAGCATCCACAGTACCCAACGTTGAAACCCAAGTTTCAACATTACAAGAACGAAACATGGTTTAAAAAATAAGTTGTTCACATGCAATAAGATGTTCGATTTTATTTTCCATTTTCCACTGGTTTTGCTAGAACACGATCTGTCATTTGCTTTATCACTCGGCCACTTGCTGGCGATGAGTCACAATAACGTGGCTAAAGTAAGTTGACCAGACCACACACTAGAAGGTGAAGGGACGACGACGTTTCGGTCTGTCCTGGACCATTCTCAAGTCGATTGAGAATGGTCCAGATCGACTTGAGAATGGTTCAGGACGGACCGAAACGTCGTCGTCCCTTCACCTTCTAGTGTGTGGTTTGGTCAACTCGGACACTTGTTATTGTATTGTGTACGGCGAAGAATTGAGTCTTGGAACATCATTTTGTCTACTCACTGTGGCCAGGATTCGTTTCCATGTTATCTTATTAGAGAGGAAAAGCGAGTTGCAAATATAGCCAGTTGCAATATTTGATAACCATTAAATATATCAAGTAGCTACAATGCATTCTGTTTTTTTGCTTACATTTAATGTTGCAGATACGTTGCAAACACACCTAACCATAACATTACTTTGACGTGGTTTCAACATTGCAACAAGGTTAGAAATACTTTTTTATATTGTGTGTTTCTTGCCGGCGGCTTTGTAATCGTATATCAGTGTTGCTTGGTAGTCAATGGTGCTGAACTGTGTGTGTGTGTGTGTGTGTGTGTGTGTGTGTGTGTGTGTGTGTGTGTGTGTGTGTGTGTGTGTGTGTGTGTGTGTTTATAAGTGCGGGGATGACAAAAGAGAGAGCATGGAATGCGCATGAAGCTTCACGTGGACGTAACGATTTAATTTAGCCTATTCCGCCTGTTTAAATCTCTCATTAATTACTTCTTCCCAACCAGAAGGCGGACCTTCCAGATGGGACGGGCTCACCATAGCCCGTGCTACTTGGAACTTTTTGTGCCAGGTAGCGAATCTTTAACAAGAACAACTTCCAGATGTCAACATTGCAGACTTCTCACCATCTTGCATTTACCTATTCCAGTTTCCACCCGTTCCAGGCCCTATCTCTTCCAGTAACGGTTCTTTCTCTCACCCCTTTTCCACCTACCACCCTGAACCACTGTTCTTCAAGTCCACCCCTTCCATCCTTTGCAAGCAATACCCTTCCAGTTCCGAGCCCTTTCCATTACCCACAAGAGACCTCTTCTGCAGTCTGAGAGAATATTATAATATTCTCGTTTGCAATGAATACACGCAACGTCATGTTGCTATAAATTAACTCAAGTTTTAATCTTGAGTTTTCTTTTGATATTAATCTATTTCTATGAATGACGTGAGTCAGGTGGTCCTTCCCCTTAGGAAAGCAAGGGAGAAGAACCATTTTTCCTTTTTTCATAGGAAAACTTCTTCTTTTCTTGATGAAAACCTTTCTTCATAGGAAAAAAATAAGTTTCTTCATAGGAATACAGGTTATTGTTCTTCAACCGCGCGAGCACTTCCTTAATTCCCTAATAATAATCAAACTACTAATATCTGTTGTAAAAACATTCCACACAGCAGAATGGGTTCGATTTTTGTTTATAACTCATGATATACTGTGGCCGCTCTGTAAATTTTTACGGACAACAGAAGACAATTTATGCAGGCGATGAGTCACAATAACGTGGCTAAAGTATGTTGACCAGACCACACACTAGAAGGTGAAGGGACGACGACGTTTTGGTCCGTCCTGGACCATTTCTCAAGTCGATTGTGAGAATCGACTTGAGAATGGTCCAGGACGGACCGAAACGTCGTCGTCCTTTCACCTTCTAGTGTGTGGTCTGGTCAACAAGACAATTTATCATGGCTGGTCAGTATCGTATGCATAAATGAATGACAAAATTCAGGGGGTAAAAATATTCCTTTCCATGCAAGGACTCCTCTTATGCCTCTTAGAATAAACCAGAGTACAATCATATTTCCCTCTTTGTATGCGTACCATTACTAATACTTCACATTGCTCAAAACCACCTTATATTTTTCTGTAGTAAACTATTTATTCTTGATGCTTCAGCCTTTCCTGCCACCTGGCTATGTTCATAGCATGATATTCCAGCTTTATTGTCATCTTTTTATGTTTCTAGCGTAATATTTCAGCTTTATTGCCCAGCTAGCTATGTTCTTGCGTGGTATTTCAACATGCTAGCCTCACGGACGTGTTCCAAAAATGTGAGCTTGATAAACAGGGCCAAGTCCGGAGAAGTTAGCTGCTCGCTTTTCCCCGCGGGAGCAAAACAAATACATAGAGAAGGGTACTTGTGGACGTAGTTATGGAGCTGTGTCTGTGGCTCTCAGCAGCTCTCGAGCATTAGCGAAATTCCCAAGACATGCAAATGTTGTGGAAGTGGGTGGAAACATGGCGTGAGGGTGTGTGGTGTGTGTGTGTGTGTGTGTGTGGTGTGTGTGGTGGTGTGTGTGTGTGTGTGTGTGTGTGTGTGTGTGTGTGTGTGTGTGTGTGAGTTTATTCGAATGCGTGTTTAGGATTTTGATTTTCATGTTTTTCGATTGAGCTGTTGTTCTGTTATCATCTAGCATCATGATGATCATCAATCAATCATCTCATGATAGCAAGAGCTCAGGTGCCTTTGTTGCACCCAGGACGTTGCAATAACACCTAACTATATCTGCTGTTACTTTGAAGTCACTTGCAGTCGGTGATTTCCGTATTGATCTAATCGAAATCTTATCTGGATAAATTTTCAATGCAATCTTGTAATCTGGAATTTAAAACTTGGAATATGACCCTGTTTTCTGTTGGGGTTCCAAGATTAACATGAATTGAAAGTTTAATGAGCGTTGAAATACCGTTGAAAACGTTGATTCATCGTTGAAAGTGTTAATTCAATGTTAAATTAACTGCACTCTCGAATATTGCAACAATTGGCCCAGTAGGAACAACATGTTCAATGAACATGATAAATGAACATTATAGACACTTGTTCAACCTTGAATCAACCGGGTTTACACAACAAATACCTTCTTCATGGGACCAGAAAGCCTGTTTGAATGATGGTTCGTCCCTTCACCTTCTAGTGTGTGGTCTGGTCAAACATGTTAGGCTGAACGAGGTCCCCGTAGGCCTAGTTTTGCCAGATATTGATTTTACTCCAGCATGTCATCAACTACAGTTTCCTAGCAACCAGGTAACTATTTACTGCTAGCCAATCAGTGACACCAGTTTGAAAGAAAACGTTGCCTGCCCTGTGGCACTGACCACAGTGCCAAGGACGCTAAACAAATGCAGGCGATGAGTCACAATAACGTGGCTAAATTATGTTGACCAGACCACACACTAGAAGGTGAAAGGACGACGACGTTTCGGTTCGTCCTGGACCATTCTCAAGTCGATTGTGAGACTGGTCCAGGACGGACCGAAACGTCGTCGCCCCTTCACCTTCTACTGTGTGGTCTGGTCAACACGCTAAACAAATACTGTCATGGGTTTGTAAATCACGACAGCATCTGCTTCAGGGAAGTTGGAAAACAATGGCTTTGGACAGGACATATACAAAGCTGAAAGAACGAACGAACTCTGGAACAATTGAAGCCTCAGATGGGTTTCTTGAGATTGGAAATGGAGAAAAATATAGAATTAACTGCCTGAAAGCCATTAAAGTTTGAAATCAATGGACTGGAGAGTCCCAAAGAAGAGGCTATGAAGTATTCGTCTAAATTAATGACAATATATATATATATATATATATATATATATATATATATATATATATATATATATATATATATATATATATATATATATATATATATATGAGAAGTAATTCCGTGAGAAGTATAACCTTGAAGAGTATATCCTAGAGAGGGAGAACGACTATTTTCATTTACTTTTCGGTTGGAGAACGTGTCTTGGGAGAGGAGAAAGTGGTCTTTCAAGACATAAAACTGAATGGAATGGTGTGGGCTCTAATTGTGGAATCCTGAGACGGCAAGTTTACTAAGGTTCCTGAGAATTTTAGCTGACCATAACTTTGGTATTTTACCAACCTTGCTTTCTCTTTGTTCTCAGTCTACTCTGAGTTCTGGATTTTTTACAGGACGAGGTCCATGCTCACCTTTCCTCTCTTTGAGGAGAAGTGATGCTACCAGCAATTAGCAAGTGATGTTTTGGTAGTATGTATGTTCTCTGGCTGTGTAGCTTCTTCACGTCATCACGTATGACCTAAGAAGCATCTTGCTCCCTGGGGTGTTATTAACTTTTAACGTACTCATCACTTGTATATTCAACAAGTCTTCTGAGGGGCATTTTAGAAGCATTTTTGGAGGAGCTTAAAACGTTGTTGACACCGTTCGTGTATTGCTGTTCTTTATGAATGTTCTTTAAAATGAAGATTAGATTTGATATGAAAGGGAACAAAACATTACGCCTGTATATATAAAAGTAGTTCAAATGGTTGAGAAGGTATTCTGTAATCCCCGGATTTCAGAACAGAGAGAAACAACTCTCCAAAATTTTTGGTGTTCAAATTAAACTGAAGCAAAGTTAGGAAAATGAGCATATTACATTTTTGGCTACTAAAACACACACACAGACATACACACAACACACACACACACACACTCACACACACACACACACACACACCACACCACAACACACACACACACACACACACATTAAACAGGAAGTATAAATTATTAATCTCTCTTTGCGCAAGATATACCAGGAAGAGTTACGAGTCTGCTTTACTACCGTGGTTCACAGTTTGACGCAATACCCCAGGCATCCATCCCCCCCCAGCAACTATATAAACATAAGCGTTACCCACCAACCATCAAAGTTTACTTGGGTGAGTTCCTAGGGTTCGAACTCTTATCGCGTTCCCATGCCACTTCCACTCGATCCAACATGATCATGCTAAATTATTTCGTCAACCACCCCCCATATATATATATATATATATATATATATATATTATATATATATATAATATATATATATATTGTGTGTGTGTGTGTGTGTGTGTGTGTGTGTGTGTGTGTGTGTGTGTGTGTGGTGTGTGGTGTGTTGTGTGTGTTGTGTCAAAATATATTAAATCATCTGTCGTTCATTTCTCATTAGCTCCTCTTTTTAAAGCAGTTATTTATTGTTTAATTATAGTTTCTTTCTCATTGTTATGCATTTTTTTTAGCTTGTTTAATTAGACATGGTTTCATGGAGCATGTTTCACTGTCTCTTTTATGGTGCTTCCCACTGTAATGTTTCATTTCAGCCAGCAGTAGCAGCTGTCTAACTTCTAGGTACCTACTTCCTGCTAGGTGAACAGCCCAATAGGTGAAAAGAAACTGCACATTTGTTTCTGTCTCAGCCGGGAGT
>WNGS01169217.1:22879557-22882057 GCA_020271785.1 Procambarus virginalis
AAGGGAAGGGTGTGAAGGCTTGATGGGACCTAGACTGAGAAATGGTGTTAAGAAGAGGTAAAGAGAGGAGAAGAAGCAGACAGACAGACAGACAGACAGACAGACAGACAGACAGACAGACAGACAGACGACAGACATTCTCACTGTCTAGTACCATAAGTGAGAGAAAGTCTTATCTAAATAATTATATATATAACTTTTAAATATATATATATATATATATCTATTTGTATATATATATATATATATATATATATATATATATTTGTATATATATATATATATGTATAATATATATATATATATATATATATATATAAACATAAAAATTTAACAAATCAAGTATTAACATAGAGTCAAGAAACAACATACCATCCCAAGCTCCCTGGAAACAAAATTTTCCACCAAAAAATCATCTAAAATGAATCAAAAAGGTCAATTTCATGAGTAATTCTAAGACGTATTTCGCGTTAAAATATTGTTAATACATTATTAACCTGAGTTGAGTGAAGGAATGTGGTAGAGGCAAGCACAGGAGAAGTGGAAGAGGGGAAGGAAGAGAGGAGGAGACAGTAGCAAGAGGAGACCCACTAAGGTGTTTCTTGTTGTTAGGAATAACTTATTGTTGGCGATTGTTGCTGAATAACCTCTCAAAGGCAAAAAAATTATCCCTCGTTTTGCGTTGTATTGGAGTAATGGAACAGTAGGAATGGGAGTTTTGGCGCTGTATCAGAGAAATGGAAAAATACAAAATAAAACATACAAAAAAGTTTGCTAATAAATTGACTGTTATAGAGGAAATTTATAACTGGTGAGAACAGCTTATTACATATGAAATATTCCTACAATATGTGTTAAACAAAAATATTAACGTTTTCCGGAATTACTTTTTTGTATACATAAATTCCGTGTGTATAGAAAAGACTTTTTTGTCACTCCTGGATATAAATATTTTCATCAAAATTTCTTGCAGAATTTTAAACATAATTTTGACTTGCTGAGCCGAGAACTTTTGGCTACTCAAGGAAGTGAAAGTAACTTATCAATTATGAGGATAACCATTATGACTATATGGTACTTGGAAGGGATATGAGACAGACTAAGATCTGGGGAAGGTAAGGTAATTAGGAGGAGACAACGCTAAGCTATTAACACAATGTACCACATGGAAAGGATATGAGAACAAAGAGCTGGTTTATGAGGACATTTGAACAAAAATACGATAGAGTGAATGGATGGTAGCCATTCACTGGGACCTTCGGGTATCGAACGCCGAACTGCATGATGCGAAGCCTCCACTGTACCAACCAGCCTAAGTGGCTGGACAAGCAAAGTGGTAGTTGATGCTCATTATATCTCCTGAGACACTACTGGATCTCTTGTGTATAAAGTGATGTTATTTTGTTTATATCTCAAAAGGGGCTCCTGACCCTATTGAGTTTGATCTGCACTGCTATTTATCCAGTCAGCTGTTAAGCCAGTTAGCTGCTGATCCAATCACCTGCTGACCAAGGCAGTTGTTGACCTAGACAGGTGTTGGCCCTGTCTATTGTTGACCCTATCATCTGTTGGCCTATTCAGCTGTTAACCCAGTCAGTTGTTATCGAATCAGCTATTGACCAAATAAACTATTCACCCAGTTAACAGTTAACCTAGTCAGCTGTTAATCTATTCAGCTGTTGACCTATTCAGCTATTGACTCATACAATTGTTTACCCAGTCAACTGATGTCCCTGTCAGCAAATAATTCAGTCAGCTTTGACCAAGTTAACTGTTGCCCCAGTCAGCTGTTGACCAAGTTAACTGTTGCACAGCTTTCCTCCTGCTATATTACCCTTTACCTATCTACCCCCCCTCCTTCCACGACATATCAGCGGAGTTATGCATATTGAATAACCTTCAGTGATGTAAAATATCCGGAACACGCCCGAGCGGCATAGAACACAATATATATTCTCGCCATCTTCCTGAAACTCTCTATTGTGATTTGGAGTTATTACCTACTTCTGAATATTTTCCTTTTCGGTCTCGTTCGTATAGACTTGAAAAATATGTACTTTGAGAGGTTAGTAGCTTGAGTGTGATCCTCGTTTATTTTTAAATTCACCTTTTATAATGAGGTGATCGAAGGCCTGTTTCTCAAAGTGTATTAACTAAACACTTTAATGTTAAGGAGTCTATGAATTCTCAAAATAAAATCCAGTGAATGAATGGAGGAATATATGCTGTTGTGAGTATGCTAGCCCTCAGAAAGGATTGAGTAGTGAATAATTAATTCAACGTTGTATTTTTGGTTGTATTTTGTAAATTACAATCAAAATAAATTATAAATACAAAATAATGTATTTTGGGCTGCGTTTAAAAAGAAAATGTGAGGGAGTTCCTTGAGGAATGTCAAAATAATTCTTGAATATAGATAAGTGTCTTGAACTGTGAGCTTTCGTCTCCTGAAATTGAAGATCACTCAGGTAGAGACGATCAGTGAGTCAGACTTCGAAAT
>WNGS01169217.1:22887057-22904656 GCA_020271785.1 Procambarus virginalis
GGCGTTCAATCCCCGACCGTCCACAACTTGTTGGACACCATTCCCCCCCCCCTACCAGTCCCATCCCAAATCCTTATCCTGACCCCTTCCCAGTGCTATATAGTCGCAATGGCTTGGCGCTTTCTCCTCATAGCTCCCTTCCCTTCCCTTCAACAGCTCCTACATCCTGAACAAATTATACAGGATATTATTGTTCATTAGGCTGAACGATAACAAAGGAGCTCGCGATAGCCTGTTACAGCTATCGTGGGTCCTGCTATCTTATCGCTAAATAGATCACTTTCGCCAAACTGGTCTTAAAAAGACCTAAAATGTGCAGATTTAAGGCCCCTTAGGTATAGTGAAGCTTTCAATTAGATGGACCAAGTATAAATTAGGTGTTTTTATCTATAATATATATAATAAACAAAGTTTGAAATAGTCCTGGGGACCATTCAGGCTTGTTTGCATTTGTGTTCCTCACGTGTTGCCCCAAAAAATGAGGTGATTTGATAAAATGCTATGCCCAAGATTACCATCCGAGTGCCGGCGGGGAAGTGGTTCATATAGCCTCGGCTATCACTTCCTTATGTCCGGTCGTGATGGTCAAGCGGTTTAAGGCGTCCCTGTACATACCAGTTGCGTTGCTCCTGGGAGTATGGGTTCGAGTCACTTCTGGGGTGTGAGTTTTCAGTTGTATCTAGTCCTGGGGACCATTCAGGCTTGTTTGCATAAGCCATATAAATATATGAGCCATATTTTATATGTATAACACACAGTAAACAATTCCACATTTCATATAATGCTTTACAGTTTATCTGCTTACTCTACCGTTCAGTGAAGGACAGTTTCATAGCGGAGGTGGAGGCAGAAACAAATGGGCGGTGTTTCTTTCACCATGATGCATCTGTTCACCTAGCAGTAAATAGGTACCTGGGAGTTAGACAGCTGCTACGGGCTGCTTCCTGGGGATGTGTAACAAAAAGAAGGCTTGATCGAGGACCGGGCCGCGGGAACGCTAAGCCCCGAAATCATCACAAGATAACCTCAAGATAGCTTAGAAGTCTCCCTTCATGAGCTAGCTTCCTGGAATGATATCCTGGTATGATATCGCCTATAACACTTGCTCTGCTGGATTCGCCAATCACGTACTTCACACGTGACTTTTAAAGATTAATTATTTTCTACCTGTGCTTGTACGATCGTGTTCTTAGCTCCTGGACCCCGCCATTCTATCCGAGGGTTGTCTAACACACTGGCGCACTCGTTGCACACAATATCTACTCTTGGAATAGAGAGTAAAACGTTGGACTCGCTGCTCTTAGGAACGGTGTTCGATCCCTAATGGTCCAAGAATCCCTGAACTGCGTCCAAGACGCCTTAATACGCCCAAGTCTGTAGTATATTACTACATATTATATAACAATAGACACAATATATATATATATATATATATATATAATATATATATATATATATATATATATATATATATATAATATATATATGCGAATATATGTGAGACTTAGAGACTTATGCGTATGTATAATATACGCATAATTCGCCATATACGCACAAGTCAACCCAAAAACGCAGATCGAGGGATTATCAGCCCATATATCAGGACGATATCAAATTATGAAGTTAAAGATTTAGTACCTAATATTTACAAGTCAGCCAGTACTGTTTCTGAGAGACTGCTCCTTAGAGAGCGGCTCTTTAGAGACTGCTCTTTAGAGACCTGCTCTTTAGAGACTTAGGCAAAGAAAGAACAAAGTGAACATGACATCGTGAACATGAACAAGACTCTTCTCACATATTCAGGTTAATTTTCATATCCTTAATTTTGGCAACAAATTATTAATTCATGATTAACGTTATAATTTAATTTATAACTAATATTATTATTAATTAGCAATAAATATTATCATATTAATTCGTAATTAACATTATCATTAGAGGCTTGTTAACGACAACACAAANACGAAGAAGTTTCATAAGTACTTACGAACCTGTACATCTTCCTCAATCTTAGACGGCTTTGGTTACATTTATTAAACAGTTTACAAGCATGAAAACTTGCCAATCAACTGTTGTTATTGTTATAACAGCCTCCTGGTGCTTCGGAGCTCATTAACGTTTAATAATTGTAAACAAAGTCGATAAAGATTGAGAAAAGATGTACAAGTTTATAACTGTTTCGTGAATCTGGCCCAGCTTCTGAACTAATAGATTACGTTGTTGACGTTATCATAACCAATATTTCAGTTGGAGTATGTTAAGGATACTAACGGTTTACAAACGTCTACGTTTTTCCAATACTGTTGACTCGATAGGTTAGGTGTGATGGTTAGTTTCGTCCGTTTTGGTCTTACTAAAATGGTGGATTTCTTACGGAGCTGCAAATTAAGAAAACGGGTTGCTAACAAGTAGTCAAAACCCTTCAATATATATATACTCGTAATATACTGGCCTCCGTCAGCAGTATTTTTCAGCTAACAGGTAATTTTTCTTTTGCAGAACGTCGAGAGACCACAGCACGAAGGCGACGAAGCTACACAACGCCCCGTCGAAGCTGACTCTCCGTCGTCCAACGAAAGCGCGTCGCCTGCGGAGGGCGAAGCGTCGCATTTCGATCACGACTTGGTCAATTTCCCGACCGAGCCCGACGTGTGCTCCTTAGGCTCGAGTGTTTACGACAATGTTCCTCCAGATGGCCCTCGGAGGAGGAGGACGAGTTCGGACACCTATCCGGCCGACGACCAATTCTCTCTCTGCTCCGACCGCAGCAACAACTCCCCCCACGTCTACTCCCAGGGTTTTCCTCCGTCCACTGTCCTCCCTGGGAGGCGTGCAACAGCCGCAGCAGGCGACACCGCAGCTGATTCAAGACACTCTCCACGCCCTCCCACGCCACTCCCAGCAACAACACCTGCTTCGTCTGGCCCAGGCACAACAACTGTTCCTGCACACACCTCAACAACACCTCCACAACTTGCAAATATCACAATACCTCAATAACGTACAACCACGACATCACAGCCCTCGAGAAACCCGGCAGCACAACTCACAATCGTCCGAAGAGCAAAAATATAGCCCACAACGAACGCAACACCAGAATAACAGTCCACTGCAACAGCATAATCAACAAGCAAGACATAATTCACAATCACCGGAGGAGCAACAGCATCCACAAAGCCAGCATCAGCCTCCAACATCGCACGAGCGAGAGTTGCAACTCACATCACATCTCCAACAGCCACGAAGGCGGTCATTGCAAAATCCAAGCCATATGCGTTCACAATCATGCCATCAGAAGCAGCAAACAGACCCGAACGCACAGCCGCAACACCCACAGCAACTGCATACGGGCGAACAGTCCCCCAAACAGCGTAGCTCGCCAGAGTCGCAAACACGTCCACCGCAACAACTAAAGCAAACACGCTCTCACCAAACACACTCACGGAAACCCCAACCACGCACTCAGTCTCCACTCCAACAGACACCACGATCACATTCCTCCAAAGAACAGTCGCCACAGTCGTTGCTACCACAAGCAAATTTTCAAAAGCTGCCTTCGGAAGCTTTGACTGAACCGCCAGCTTACTCCAACCTGAATCCTACTGATTTGTTCTCTTTCAAACCAGATAATTATCACGTGGACTACAGACAATCGCTTTCAAAAGGTAAGTTAACATGATATGAGAAATTGTTTACTTCCATTCGTATCTCATAATGTAATTAATGTTTTTAGAAAATTCTGGTATTAGCGGATAATTCTTCGATTTATTAACGCTTAAAGCTAAGTGAAGGATGCATGTACGTTCACAGTAATTAGAAAACGTCTATTGATTATTTGAAAATCATTCTAATATTATACTTTATTTTTTTAAAGTTGTCAGTAACGGTATTTTTATCTAGTTCCATACCTAAATGCTGAAAATATTTATAATTGCAAATGTGTTATGAAATGTTTACATTTAATATAAACATTTGGTATAGAATATCTTGCAGGTACACACTAGTTTCAACCCTTTCTTACGTAGATAAGGAGTCACAATAACGTGGCTGAAAAAAATGTTGACCAGACCACACACTAGAAAGTGAAGAGACGACGACGTTTTGCTCCGTCCTGGACCATTCTCAAGTCGATTGTGTCATTGTCATTGTTTTGATTGTGTCGAAACGTTTTGTCGTCACTTCACTTTCTAGTGTGTGGCTTGATCAACAACCTTTTCTTATATTTGGCACCCATTTAGGAGGCGGCCCTGCTGGTTACAGCACCCTTGGCACTCGACGTCGTCGCCAAACCCCCACACACTTTGCAACGCTCCAGAGACCTCGGTCATCCCGGACGCAGACGAAACAAAACACCAACAGTATCTCCCATGTTCCAGACGAGCCATGTCCCCCTGAAACGTTCCAGATGACGCCCTTCGGGTTCGAGATCGAGGAGACCTTCTGCCCCTCCGGCGGCGCCCCATCGCAGCATGAGAACAGTGGTTCTTCAGGCTACAGCAGCAGTCCACCTCACGACACCGGCCTAAGTGCTCAGGAGCCAGAGCAGAGGGTAACAATTCCTCAGAATCAAAAAGATACCGTTGAGGCTAATAGTCCGATAGCTATGGATAATCCTCGTGTCTTCGAAGACATCACTTCGACTAACGCTTCGAAAGGACACATAGCAGCTTCACGTATCCAACCTCCACTGGAACACGAAGCTGACACACCAGATGCATCAAGGAAACCTCGCGAACACAACAGCACAGCGCCTCAAAACGACAGATAAACACCTCGTAGCAACACAACATTTCCTTTTTGCAACGGCAGGCAACAACATTTTTGTGTTAAATGAATCAAAAACATTTTTGTTAACATTGTTTGCTGGCGCCTCCCTGTGTGTTATGCACTTATCAAAATGTGACCAAACTGTGATAATATACACTGACTTTAGTTGCCAAAAACAATTTGCACAAAGCTGAGCAATCGAATAACAACATTATGAAAACGTGCAAACTTTGTTGATAAGTGTGAATATTCTGACCTTCAGTGTGTCATACCACCAGGCAAAGAAGTGTGTCATACAATGATCAAGGTCAAGAAGTGTGCCATGATCAACGTCAAGTGTGTCATGATCAAGGTCAAGTGTGTCATGATCAAGGTCAAGAAGTGTGTCATGATCAACGTCAAGTGTGTCATGATCAACGTCAAGTGTGTCATGATCAAGGTCAAGAAGTGTGCCATGATCAACGTCAAGTGTGTCATGATCAACGTCAAGTGTGTCATGATCAAGGTCAAGACCTTTACCATATCATCAGCTATTATCTTTAAACAGAGAGAGAGTGAACTGACCTTAGAGAAACCATTCATGTTTATTACGTAAAGCTTGGTCCAGTTCTCTCCTTTCCTTGTCCCGCCGCCCACAAAGCTGTAGGTTTCGCTCTAAGCTCCTACGCTTACTTGGTGTATAACTCTTCATATATACATGTAAGCATACACATATAATATGTATATAGGTGCGTAAAGGATTGTATGTGTGAGTTCTTTTGACCTTTTGAGTGAAATACGTGAGAGGAGTATTTTGCTGTTCAAGTTTTAACATGTGGTAAATATATATATATATATATATATATATATATATATATATATATATATATATATATATATATATATATATATATGACATGTTGCTTGTTTAAGAAATGGTTTTCATATAAACAACAGAATCAAATCAAGTCTCCCTCAGTATACAGGTGTGGGTTAAACCATAGAGGTGACAAACACAGCTGTTTAATCTTAACTTCCTACAAACAACTTCTTTTCTATCAATCAACCGGATGTCTAAATGTTACCAAGATGGCATTTTCCTTTAAAGAGATTCTTCCAGCTGTTATTAACATTTCTTGTAAGTTTATAAAAATATTAAACTTGATGTATAATTTGGTAATTCATGTGTGTTTTATTTTCATTTTGTGAGGAGAATGTTTATTAATTTATTTATTTGGCACTGTAGATCGCTGTATACCAATGGAGGTCACTGTAGTGTATACTGTTGGATATCACTGTAGACTACAGTAAACCACTTTGGTGTACTGTTTGTCAAGATGAAAAGGATAGCTTGACCTGTCCTAGTAACAGCTCATCTGAACCGATTTTCATAGTGGTTCAGAGAGTCTCAATTGACTCATATGCATAAGACTGAACAACTTGTTATTGAGTTCCTTATCTACTCATGTCTGCAACTATTGATGAACACTGACAATGAACATGAACGAAATTAAACGTAGTTGTAGTTTCGAAGAACATCCAAACAACTGGAAATGAGAGCAGTTGGTTGATGTATTACATTTTGATTTGATTAAAAGCCAAATCAGCCTTTTGAGGGTTATTAAAGCCGTCAAAATAACCTCCTCACAAACCAGCCTGTTTCGTGTTGGACTTAAGACCTATCAACCTCTTGACGGGTTATTAAAGTCACTGTAATAAGTGATTAATGTACCATTAGAACACGTTTCATGATGGGCTTAAGGCCAATCAACCTCTTGAGGCCACCACAATAGCTTTCTGACATACAAGGAAGTATACTTAAGTCCTGAACATAGTCCAGGACTAGAGTAAACTCAGTATACATTTATCGATTAATGGGGTATACCTTTCAATGTATACATCCCTTTACCATTTGCTTTACCAAAGACAATAAACAACGCTTGAAGACAGAGTTTTACTAAGTTTGAAAAAATATGAAAAAATAAATAACAGCTCCCAAAAGCTCTTTTTTCTTTATTGATCTTGCTTAATATAACAAATAAAGCTCTCATCTTTATTGATCTGGCTCTGTATAATTATTAAAACTGTAATCTCTACTGATCAAGCATCTCTATATGGATACTTAAGCTAACATCTTTACTAATCTGGTTTATTTAAAGTCTGACACTGTCTTCTTAATAATCCAGTGACTGTACATGATTAAATAACTACAATCAAATTAAATAATCCAGTCTTTAATTGAATTATTTAATTATGTTTTATTCACTAATATAAATATTTGTTAATTTAAGCAAAAATATAATTCATTTTAAAAATATATTTGCATCAGTTACTTGAACTCCAATTCCATGATTCTAACACACACTGCAGTTAGTATAAATTTTAATAATAAATGTTAATAAAAATGTTAATAATACAAACTTTGACGAAATGTAAACAGCTTTCCTCAAAGATGGCGGCTTTGTTTACATTTATTAATCAGGTTATAAGTTGTGAAACACTTCGAGGTTGTTTATAACAATAATAATCTTGTGTTGTGAAGTTTCCAAACTCTTAAACTGTTTAATACATACAAGCAAAGCCGTTATGATTGATGAAAGATATAAAGGTTTCGTAAGAGATTGCGCAAATGCTTCATAAATCTTGGGGTTGATCGTCATGAGAAATACAATGAGAAACTGTACATTAGACATGATAGTTATACTGAAACCATTTCAATCAGGATTTGATAATTGTGATATGCTAAAACCAGTATGATAATTTCAGTGTAATAACTCCAACACGATAGCTGCAATACAATAATTACAATACGATAATTACAATAATTTGCAACTCTGCAATATTTACAGCAACTCGGACCATTTTGATGTCCCGTCACTGTGGACGCAAAATGAATGACTGGAAATATTCACAGACTGATGGACGGGCAGATAATTGTACATTTATATCTTATGATTTATGCACATTGCAAACATTATTTTAAACACTGCAAATGAGTTTGCAAGTTTTAAAATGCTCACTGCTCATTTATATTAATAACAATTTGGTTTGTAAGGACAGGAAGGCTTTATATATATATATATATATATATATATATATATATATATATATATATATATATATATATATATATATATATATATGATCGACTGCATCTTATGTCGTGCAATATGTTGTATGTTGCGTTAGAAGACACAACATACAAATTGGAATATGAGGATGAGAAACTGAGACATGAGGCCAAGGAATTGAGATAGACGGTGAGAAAGAACGGTTACAACTTGTAGGACCAAAGGGGAATGAGTACTGATGCTGAGAAAATGTCTAAATACCACACGGATGGATGAGAGATCAAGAAGCTGCATCTGGACACGAAGATGCTATATAAGAGCAGCACTCAACAACTTGGATCATCGGGATATCGCACGTCGACCCTGCAAGAAGTAAGCCCATCACTGTTCCAAGTGGATTCATCCAACAGTACAGTTAAAAAGCCGCTGTTATTTCGACTCTTACACACTGTTTAAAATGCCCTCATCGATATTCCCTTCCAATACTTTTTTGTCGTGAAATTCGGATATTCCTCCCAGGAGGAGTCCGCCTTTCTCCTGTGAGATACACACCTCGCTACACCTCCTGAATTTCCTGATTTCCCTCCCGGCAAAGCCTTCAGGGGAAATAATATATTAATAAATTGTGTTCAGGAGAGACTTGCGAGTGTCACAAATCTTGGTCATAGCTTCCCTGTCGAAACATACAATTAATACAATCGCTTAAACTTCTCGAATGTGTTGACCAGACCACACACTAGATGGTGAAGGGACGACGACGTTTCGGTCCGTCCTGGACCATTCTCAAGTCGCTTCTTGAAACCGAATTCCCAGATATCACACAATTTAGACGCGTGATATCATTGGTTATTTTGACGTCTTTTACGACGTAGCGACGTTACGACGTCGCTACACCACGTTGATGGTAATTTTCAGCCTTCATTAACTAAAAATACTAAACATGACACAGATAAATCACATTAACATTATATCTCGAAGTACAAATTCTCAGAAGCCTTGCTGAGGGATCGAACCTGTGTGCTTGGTGATCCCCATGCACGCTCTAGTTAAAACATGTCGTTACATGTTCTCCCAGACATGTCGTGAACTCATAGGACTACGAATCCTGAGCGCTGTACACTCAGCCCTCATGCCCCGTGGACCTGTGCGTGTGTTTATGAGGGGAGAAATATATGTGTTTTCACGGTTTAGAAAATTCGGTCGGGTGCCATTACGCAAGACAACCGATGGTTAGAGAGGCGGGGCCCAAGAGCTAAAAACTCGATTTGCCACATACAAATTGTAAAAAATAGCAAATTAACACACACACACACACACACGCAAACACAGACATGCACATATATTGATAAAGGGAGAGAGAGAGAGGAGAGAGAGAGAGAGAGAGAGAGAAGAGAGGAGAGAGAGAGAGAGAGAGAGAGAGAGAGAGAGAGAGAGAGATAGAGACAGAAACAGAGAGAAAAACACATAAAAGCAACAATGCATGATAAAATGAAGGATTGCATGCCACTGGAAGACCAGAACTAGGGGAAGGTGGTGCGGGTGCAAGGATCCTGACTGGAAGCACAACATTCCTCCACACTTATTGTAATTCCAGACGTAACACAACAACACAAGTTTGGGAAATCTATTCCACACGGTCATGTATTTCTCATTTGCAAACGTTCTCCATCCGCAGTCCCCCACACACAAGGCCCTGACTGGTTTAGGGACGATCTGGGTTCACAGTTCACTCGATCCATCGTTGCTTGGCTCCGCAGCATGATTGGTTAATGTNTGGTTGGGCTCCGGTTTAGGGGCTCCAGAACGTGCCAGAGGACGTAGTGAGAGCTCCATGTTGGTCAGCCTATGTACCACTGTGGCCTAGTCGGTTAAGTCAGGTATCTGGGATTTATCAGGTCGGGAGTTCGAGTCATTCAGTGATTTCAAAATGATTTTCGTTGATTGCAAGGTTGCAAGTAGCGAGGCCGCGGGGGTTCTATGCATGTGCCGTGATCAGAACACACTATATTGTTACTTGAGTTGCTGCCAGCTGTGTCGTCCATTTATCTTAGTTCTGACCTAAAGTTATCTGAGTAAATGAAACAGTTGTGATATTGCCTGAGTTGGTGGGGTGATATTGTGGCGTGTTCTCGGTCTCTCTCTCTCTGTCAGACCCGTCGCATCCCAAATCCTTATCCTAATCTCTTCCAATTGATATAAGGTCGTAATAGCTTGGCTCTTTCCTCTGATAGCTCCCTTCCCCCCTCTATCCCTCTCTCTTTCTCTCTCTCTCTCTGTCACTCCCTCTCTCTCTCTCTCACTCTCTCCCATTTTCACACATACTTGTATTTAAAATACATTACCGAAGCAGATAATGTATTTCAAATCACCCGCCCTGCAATGGGATTATCCTAAGTACATATAATTTGATCTCGTTCCCGAGGTCTAATACCGAAGATCGTTTCAATATTCCTCCACGAAAGACGTACAAGATCTCGCCTTTTCATCTCGTGAGGCGCTGATGCTAAGCGGTCTCCATTCATGCCGGATGTTGGCGTGGTGAAGAGAATCGTCATTGTTCCTTAATATGGGGGCAATATGAGTCTTTACTAAATATAGATTTTACGTGCTAGAAATACCACGAATTTGTAGTACGTGAGAGAGGCGTTTACAGGGTTGTGGTTCGAACAGAGGTCTCAAGTGATGTGCTGTTTAAGGAAAGTTTGAAATTCATTATTTGTGTGAATTATTTGGGAGGTCTGGTAGCTGTCCGCTCATCTGTACTCACCTTGTTGTGCTTGCGGGGGTTGAGCTCTGGTTCTTTGGTCCCGCCTCTCAACTGTTAATCAACAGGTGTACAGGTTCCTGAGCCTATTGGGCTCTATCATATCTACACTTGAAACTGTGTATAGAGTCAGCCTCCACCACATCACTGCCTAATGCATTCCATTTGTCAACCAAGCCTCCTGTCAGATATTTGACACACTATCCTGTCAAATAGTGTGTGTGTGTGTGTGTGTGTGTGTGTGTGTGTGTGTGTGTGTGTGTGTGTGTGTGTGTGTGTGTGTGTGTGTGTGTGTGTATGTGTGTGTGTGCGTGCGTGCACACCTTCTCGCACTATCCAACATGTACTTGGTCTCGTCTCTCAATTCACTGATCCTGCTGAACCAATTAGGTCTCATACATACCGACAGCACACCCAAGAGTCTAACTTAGTGTGGGTTTTCCGGCACCTCCATCAACCCAACACCCCAGAACCACAAGGTGTGGCGTGACCAACCACACCACCACCCATGAACAATGAGCTGGTGGTGTGGTTGTCGTGGTACAACCTATTCCACCCCCATGAGGCATCCGGAAAAATGGTTAGCTCGCGTCTGAAATATCTGACAGGAGGCCATTATACACCCGCCTTGTGTATAAAGTATACTTCACGGTATGTGTTTTATGGTATATTTTTCAGTGTCTTATTAAACGAAGGAGATATTGTTCAGTCTCACGGGAGCTTTCTAAAATAAATTAATCATAATTTAACATGCGGTTAAGGTTTGAAACAGGTTGTGTCCTGTATATCTGTATCTTTCTCTATCTCACTGTTTTTTATGGACGGTAGAGAGAGGGTCTCGCTTCATGCAGGTCGGTGTTCAATCCCCGATCGTCCACAAGTGGTTGTGGACCATTTCTTTCCCCCGTCCCATTCCAAGTTTCTATCCTGACCCCTTCCAAGTACTATATAGTCGTAATGGTTTGGCACTTTCTCTAATAGTTCCCCCTCTGTTTTTTTATTCTGAGTGTCTGTGTTGTCTATCTGTCTGTCTGTCTGTTTCTGACAAATGTCTCTGTCTATATCTTTATCTGTGTCTGGCTCTGTGTTAATATTTCTTTCTCTTTCTCCCACTCTCTCCCACACACACACTCTCTCTCTCTCCCTCGGGTGGAAATAGTGCCAAGCACCAGAGGCGTTATGGGTATAAGTGCCCCAAGCTACATACATAGCATACATATTTACCCAGATGGAAACGAGGAGTCACAATAACGTGGCTAAATTATGTTGACCAGACCACACACTAGAAGGTGAAGGGACGACGACGTTTCGGTCCGTCCTGGACCATTCTCAAGTCGATTGTGAGAATTGACTTGAGAATGGTCCAGGACGGACCGAAACGTCGTCGTCCCTTCACCTTCTAGTGTGTGGTCTGGTCAACCCAGATGGAACTAATGCCCCTGAACAACATGGGGTTACAGGTACTGGTGGCGACGCGGTGAGGAGACGCTAATGGGGACGGGCCAGGAGCTACAGCTTGGCAGAATTAGCCGCCACAATACCGGTCACTACTCCGTCAGCGCCTACAGCCAAAGAGGAGCAGTCAATGCTTCCTTTTATCTCAACGTTCAGTGTGAGTAGTGTTCAGTGTGGGTTAGTGTGATATCTCCTCTCAAACTCAATGATATCTATTACAATCTATTACGATAGCAACTCACTTTTCTTTATATGCAATTGAAACTATCTCTTCTTTCAATCCAGTAGAAACTATCGTTTCTTTCAATTAGATCTTTCGTTTCAATAAATTCAAAAACAACTGTCCTTTTCTTCAGTGGAATAGCAACTATCTTCTTCAATCCAATAGCAACTATTCTTTCCTTCAATTGATAGCAACTGACCTTCCCTTCAATCCAGCAGCCACTCTCCATTTAACCCACAAACACTTTTTAGCATTCAATGATTAATTCAACCCTTAGAAATTTATCAATCAACCGCTATGCAACTTTCCCTGCTACAAGCTTACCAACACCTTCCATTGCTGTAAAATCTTTGACAATTATCAATGCAATTATTTCTTTCTTAGATCTTGCTAATTCCTGCAATATTTGTTTTGCTTCTGCTTCAGACTTCAATACCTGCTTATTTTGGTTCTGCTTCAGACTTCAATACCTGCTTGCTTTTGTTCTGCTTCAGACTTCAATACCTGCTTGCTTTGGTTCTGCTTCAGACTTCAATTCCTCCTTGTTTTGTTTCTGCTTCAGACGGACCGGAAAAGGTGGAGACGAGTGACCGCGTGACGGTGGAAGAGGGTGGAAGGGTGAGCACACAGTGTTCTGCCAGTGGTAACCCCGTTCCACACCTCACGTGGACCAGGGAACCTAGCAACACCCACAACAGGTGAGTGGTACACCTTATCTGGCTCACCTGAGTCCCTCACCTGATTCATATGAGTCTCCCCTATGCACTTCAACTCTGAAGTGGGACTTTCAGAGTAATTATTGTTGCCAAAACTGTTTCGTCCTCAGTTCTGGGGCGCCCCTGGCCTCGGGCGTGGGCGTGGCGAGGCTGGTGATGGAGTCAGCGAGGCGGTCGGACACGGGCGTCTATCTCTGTCACGCCCGGAACGTGGTGGCGTCAGCGCCCCCTGCCAGGACTTACGTGGTGGTGGCGCGTGAGTACTTAGAGTATTGTGGTGCACGTGGTGGTGGTGCACGTGAGTACTTATACTATAAGGTACAGTTTTAAAGTGGGCGTGGGTATTGCATTAGGTCCTCACTACTTCAGTAAGAGTAGCTTTATTCACTCAAATAAAGTCTTAGTGCATGATTCACTCACATAAAGTCTTAGTTCATGATTCACTCACATAAAGTCTTAGTGCATAATTCAGTTACATGAAGTCTTAATGCATGATTCACTTAAATAAAGTCTTAGTGCATAATTCACTGACATAAAGTCTTAGTTCATGATTCACTCACATAAAGTCTTAGTTCATGATTCACTCATATAAAGTCTTAGTACATGATTCACTCAAAAAAAGTCTTAGTGCATGATTCACTCGCATAAAGTCTTAGTGCATGATTCACTCACAAAGTCTTAGTTCATGATTCACTCACATGAAGTCTTACTTCATGATTCACTCACATGAAGTCTTAGTGCATGATTCACTCACATAAAGTCTTACTTCATGATTCACTCACATGAAGTCTTACTTCATGATTCATGATACTCCTCGTTAAGCTTATAAATGCGATTAAGAGATTAACGATGAATAGAGTCCACGACATTTGTTTTCTAGTTAAACGGCCAAAGGGGGGATTTTTGACAAGCCGCTTGCTTCCTGTCCTCATCGAGGCCACTAGTATTAGTGGCCTTCAGGTAAAACTCAAGAAAATATGTAGTTGTCATCAATCCATGTGTTCCCCCATACATATGATATGTACAAAATCTTGAAGATTGTCTACGAACTATCAGATGATTAAACAAGCCAATTAAGTCTCTATTAATGTTGATGATCTTTATCATTGTGTAATTATTTACTCTTTAATAAAGTGTTTAGTGAATGTTTTTTTTCCCTCGTTATCATCGCAATGGCGCTGTTAGAAAGGATGGGAACTATTAGGGAAAAAGAGGTAATCCATTACGCCTATATAGCACTGGGAAGGGGTCAGGATAAGGTTTTGGGATGGGACGGGGGGAAGGAATGGTGCCCCAACCACTTGTGGACGGTCGGGGATTGAACGCCGTCCTGCATGAAGCGAGACCCTCGCTCTACCGTCCAGCCCAAGTGGTTGGGCAACACTGTTTTAAAGTAACTATCAAAAAGGATAACAGTCGTATACTCCCTAGACATTTGAGTGGAACTTAAAACTAAGTTTTTTAACGGGGTGGTAAGCCCTTGAGGGCTTATCTTGGTGCTTCAGAGGGGGTTAAAGTCTTGGGTGAGTGCTAATTAGGTACTTCTGCGACTATATATAAATAAATATATATATATATATTATATATATATATATATATATATATATATATATATATATATATATACGTACATATACGAGAAATGCTGACAGGAATGCTCATAGCAGCATATAATTTCAAGTTAGAAAGAGTTATTACAGTAAGGAGGAATGGTAGTTAAATATCGTCATCCTGGAACCTATCAAAGTGGAATTGCCAGTCTGTAGTTAAGGATCTTCTCCGCTCCTAGAGAAGGTGACGGCAGCCGCTGACGTGCCAGGATTGCGAGGGTCGTGGGCGGCTGTGGGCGGGATTGGGCGGCTGGTATGTCACGTGAGGGCCGCCCCTCCGCCCACCTTCGTCTGGAGCAGCCAGAGTGGACTTATCCTCCTCAATAGTGACAAATACACTATCCACGAGCCTCAGGTGAGTGCTATAGTGACTGGTGAGTCCTGTGAATAGTGAAGATAGCATTGTACAGGCGATGAGTCACAATAACGTGGATGAAGAATGTTGACCAGACCACACACTAGAATTTGAAGGGACGACGACGTTTCGGTCCGTCCTGGACCATTCTCAAGTCGATTGTGTGATAATTGGACCATTATCACACATTCGACTTGATAAATGTGGTCCAGGATAGACCGAAACGTGGTCGTCCCTTCATCTCCTGGTCTGGTCATCATGGCAGCAGTAGAAACGTTTTCGCTTGTAACAGGTTTTGGAAAGGTGATCAGTGAGACCCAGTGACCTTCCTACCATCAGCTCCAGAGTAGTACTTATAAGACCCAATGTTCGCTTTCCGTTTCCCATTTGCAGAGGAGACGAAACCAAATTAGTTGACTACCTAATCACTAAATTCTGACTCTGCTTTTTGTCTGAAAGTGGTTCATACTTAGCCCTCTCTTTGGACACGTGAGACACTAACCAATCATTTTTTGTTTACTTTTAGATGTGTGGGTTGGAAGTCAAATGTCCAGTCAAGTTATTGTGACTTTTCGTCTGCATACGCAAATTTTAACATAGGGGAACTGGGACTCTACATTCTCCCAGCTGTTTCTTGTGTCAGCCTGATTTCAAATTGGTCTATTATATGCTCGTAATATTCTTCCACATATATCTACATATCTCTTTAATTATGCAACAATCTGTTGACACTGCTCCACACGGGCAAATGTTGAAGTATTATGTATTTCCATTTTATCGAATTCTTGTAACTTTGTATGAAAAATATTGTGGACTTTGTGAGAATTCAGTATGATAGCTTAACAAGATTGTTAGTTGGTTAGCTAAATGAATTTTTAGGTTCAGACCCAAATTGTTTTGGGGGGTTAGTGACAATAAATTATCCATTCTGAGTTATTTAATTTTGAATTACAACATATTTTCCTGGAAAATATTACAGTTAGTTCAGTTTTCTTTGGTTATTTGCATTTGCATTTGCATCGAATTACCCAGCCTGTGCAATCTCCCGAAATGTGCACTCTATCTGTCATGTGCACTCAATCTGAATGCACTGTCATCTGTGTGCACTCTTCCCCCCTGCAGCTGGTGGACGGGTTGGTGCTATGGTCGTCTGTGTTGGAGGTGAGGAACATTAACACACAGGACTACACGCTCTACCGCTGCCACGCCACAACACCCACGGCTCCGATTCGGGGTAGTGGCCCTCACCCGCCCTCACGCCCACACCCACCCATCAACTTCACCGTCAGTGTCTTAGCCAGGATTTTGGACGTTAATATAATTGACGGAAAGATTGATTGATGAAGTTTAAGCTCTTTTTTTCTCTCTCTCTCCAGTACACTAACACTACCCTTCCTCCACCAGATAAACAAGATGGCGGGAGGGGAAGTGTGGGTGTCCTGGGCCCCTAACCTGGAAGGTGGCGCCCCTAGCGGCTACACCCTCAGGTACAAGCCGGCCCGGCTCTTCTGTGTACCAAGTAAGTATAATTGTTTACCTTTGATGTCTTAAAATATTTGATTCCGTTTTGGCTCCTCGTTGCCAACGCTTAAATGGGAGTGCTTTGAGTGGTTAATTTTTGTCTTCTTGACGCAGTATTTGGAGGTGTTAATGGGGTCTTCTTGACGCAGTACGTGGTGTTAATGAAGTCTTCTTGACGCAGTACGTGGAGGTGTTAATGTGGTCTTCTTGACGCAGTATTGGAGGTGTTAATGAGGTCTTCTTGACGCAGTACGTGGAGTGTTAATGTGGCTCCTTGACGCAGTACGTGGAGGTGTTAATGGGTCTTCTTGACGCAGTACGTGGAGGTGTTAATGAGGTCTTCTTGACGCAGTACGTGGTGTTAATGAGGTCTCCTTGACGTAGTACGTGGGGTGTTAATGAGGTCTTCTGACACAGTACGTGGAGGTGTTGACATGGTCTTCCTGACGCAGTACGTGGAGGTTTAATGGGGTCTTCTTGAGCAGTACGTGGAGGTGTTATGTTATCTTCTTGACGCAGTACGTGGAGGTGTTAATGGGGTTCTTCTTGACGCAGTACGTGGAGGTGTTAATGGGGGTCTTCTTGACGCAGTACGTGGAGGTGTTAATGAGGTCTTCTTGACGAAGTACGTAGGTGTTAATGGGGTCTTCTTGACGCAGTACGTGGAGGTGTTAATGGGGTCTTCTTGACGCAGTACGTGGAGGTGTCTGGAGGAGGGACGACGACGGCGAGGGTGGAGGGACTGGCACCGGCTACGGAGTACACAGCAGCCATTCAGGCCACCAACGACCACGGCAGATCACACTTCGTCTCCTGTCCTTCTTCACCTTGCTTGTGAGTCTCTATTACCCTCCTGCTGGGTCACCATCCTCCTGCTGGGTCACCATCCTCCTGCTGGGTCACCATCCTCAAGATGAGTAGCACATTTATCATAGCTCCTGATAAGTAGCACTTACCCTCGTGGTATCTGATGACTCATACACTCACTGTGATGATATTTGATGAGTAATACCATCATGGAGTTTGGGATTCACCTTCACAGCTTTTCGGTATCATATCAATCAAATCAAATCAAATTTTCGCCCAAACCAAGACACTTCAGGACGTATTTTGTCTTAAAACGTTTCTAAAAGCATTA
>WNGS01169217.1:22905249-22921210 GCA_020271785.1 Procambarus virginalis
ATTATTGATATGAAAATAAATTTCATTTCGGAGTGCAAAATGGTTGTAAAATTATTACAACTCTGCCTGCCCGGGGCACTGTTGAACTGGTGGCGGTGAGAGGCATCTCCAACGGTGCTGGTGAGAGGCATCTCCAACGGTGCTGGTGAGATCACCTCCAACGGTGCTGACGAGAGGCACCTCCAAAGGTGCTGGTTCTCCAACTCTCCGGCTGACACATTAATGGCCTTGTTTTACGGCCGTTCTGTGATCATTCAAGCTCTCCCTTCACATAAAGCTGCCCAGATGTATCTTGTGGAAGCAGTAGTGCCCGTGGAAATACACCTATGGAAGTAGTGACCACGGAAATACACCCATGGGATCAATACATTCCTGCTATCGAAGCAGCAATACAGTACCACTGTTGTGAGTTACGTCCATTGATATATGATTGTGAGTTGTGGAAGTCGGAAGGGAGGAGGCTACACTGCTACTCACTACTCGTATCAAAGGACCTTGTTTTATGCAGGTCGGAGATCGATCCCCTATGGTTCAAGTAACTGGAACCCGTTGCTTCTCTCTGGCCTCATATCCCAGCTCATTGTCATCAAATCCCTTGCAAGTGCTATATAGCCACACTGGCTTAGCGCACATAAATACCTCCCACACTCAATAGACCCAATTTTCTCGTAAATACAAACTCCACGACCCAAGGAGCGAGATTTGGCCTTGCAGAGGAATTTAAGAGGCGTTAGGATCCCACATTTCTTTTAACAGAGGTTGTAGATCGTAGCGAATAACTTTTTCCAGCTGACGTTTGTTTTTTGAGCACAGAAGGCAAGCGATACCACTGATTTGCTTTGAGATTGATGTGCTCTTATCAAGAGAAAATGCTCTTCTTAAAAGCTTTCCACTGAATTTATTTAACATGAAATATGGCAATCTCTTCTTAAGTTGACCAGACCACACACTAGAAGGTGAAGGGACGACGACGTTTCGGTCCGTCCTGGACCATTCTCAAGTCGATTGAGAATGGTCCAGGACGGACCGAAACGTCGTCGTCCCTTTACCTTCTAGTGTGTGGTCTGGTCAACATACTTTAGCCACGTTATTGTGACTCATCGCCTGCATCTCTTCTTAAGGCAGCGATGGAAATATACTATCAATGAAAAAAATTAATGTTATTTCATTCCTATTGATTGAAAATGTAAATATATGTGTTTTATGGTTGTGTGTTTCCGTGTGTATGTTCTCGATGTTCCATTTAACAGCTATGAGAGAGAATTCAGAGGGAAATACTGAGAAGATTAACGTAAGGGATATTACCTTTCAGCAGGTATACCGTAGATTATTCTACTTGTGGGTTGAACCGCTGCAGATTATATTATCTGTGAGGTGAACCACTTAAGGTAATACCGTTTTAAAGGTAGAATACAGTGGGTAGAATACATTGCCACTGATGTTAATACAACGTGCTAGAATTCAGAATTAACTTTCAGTTTCAAAAAGCTGAAATTCAGACTAAAGCCTCTAGAAATGTTTTGTTGAAGCACTTGCTGTAAATCTGTTTCGTCCTGTACTGAAATAGTGCAAAAAAAGGACCTTGGAAGTAGTTTACAAACAGAAAATCGGAGATACATAAACAAAACTTGAAACTTGTGCATGGAGAACCTAAAAACACTTACACCCAAAGGCTTAACAGTTTCAGAAAATTTACAGAAGTGACCTGGTCAAAGTTTGCACCTTAATAAACTAAGCGAGACTTGCATTACACTACATTAACCCTTCCCTAACTCCCCCCTCCCCCCTCCCATTCTCGCTAAGTTGGGTATAAACTTCTCGCTGGGAACCAGGCGCCAGTGAAGTTTGCCCTTCACTTCCTTCCTCACAACTTCGCAAAATATATATTGAATTCCATTTTAAACTTTAAAAAGTGCAGTTTGCTGAAAAAGATGATAAGCTGTTGCATGATATATATGAATTCCTGAAAATATTGTTCGGTATTTACTTTAATGACAAGTTTGTCATTAAACTAAATACCATTTATAGTATTTAGTTTAATCCCAAGTCGTGGATTAAGTAATAATATAGCTATCTAGCAACTGTGGGAGCATATAGAATTTTATTTATGTGTGGATTTGTGTGAATTTGTGTGTGGATTTGGATTTGAGTATATTCAACTATATGTATTCACAAATTTGGTGTCTAATTTTGAGATACCAAACGACTGCTAGGTCAATAGGAACATGAGGTGAAAGGAAACAGGTTCTAATTGCTTTTGTTTGCGAGTTTCTGTAAGTGTGTAATTGATCTGTTTGGTCGTTAGAATGTGAGTTCCTTTTTTTTTGTTATGTAGATGTTTGAGCAAATTTGTGTGCTTGTGTCAGAATATGTTTGTTTGTATATGTGTCATTGTGTTTGTTTGACAGTGTGCTTGTGCCTGTTGGTTAGTATGACTGACTATTTGTTTTTGTTTGTCTTTGTCAATCTCTGAGGCATTCTTTGCTACCAGGATTCCGTGTTTCTGTCCTTATATCTCTACAGCTGAACCTGCTATATATATGACTTTATGTGTTTCTATGTGTCGAATGTATATATGTCACTATTACTGTATATGTGTTTTTGTGCCCTTGTGTGTGTTTGTGTGTAATTACCTAAGTGTAGTTACAGGATGAGAGCTACGCTCGTGGTGTCCCGTCTTCCCAGCACTCTTTGTCATATAACGCTTTGAAACTACTGACGGTCTTGGCCTCCACCACCTTCTCCCCTAACTTGTTCCAACCGTCTACCACTCTGTTTGTGAGTGTATGTGTGTGTGTGTGTGTGTGTGTGTGTGTGTGTGTGTGTGTGTGTGTGTGTGTGTGTGTGTGTGTGTGTGTGTGTGGGTGTGTGATTCTGTTAATGTGTAAGTCCATGTAACATTCCTTACTATATGTGTATATGTATGTCAGTATGAATATGTGTGCTTTTATATCCGTGCATATATGTACCCGTGTATCTGTCTACGTGTATATGTACTCACATATGTTTGCGTATAGGTCCGTGTGAATTCAATTTGCATACATATTTCTTCAGGAATAACTGCTCCAAGTTGGTAACTATTTATATAAATCTATTTTTAAATCCAACTCAACCTTAAGTGAGTGGGGTTTGAGTATCAAGACTTTTGTCGAAGACTAAGGTTAGACTTAACCCCTAGACTGCTCAATAGCTTAAGTCTGCCTTCACCTTAGTGAGGGAAAGAAAGGTTTATGAATATGGCGGTGCATTTGAAGTTTTAATGGAGATGTCTTTTTTTCAAATTGCAATAATGGTAGTTTTTTTTATAAATATTAGGCATATCTATATCTATAAAAGAGAATCTGTCTGTCTATATGTCTGAATGTCTGTCTGTCCGTCTGTTCGATGATGGAGGCCAGATGCTTAGGGATAGTCTCACAAAATCCTGTACCATTGGGTGTTCAAAGATGCGTAGCTGAGTGCTATGCCACTAGCTCACCACATCACAAAAGGATAGCATTTTTTTTCACCTGATTCAACCTCTTACCCGGGTGCATTCGGACATATATAGTCAGCTATTTCATCAAGTCCGGGTTTTAGACAACGGAATATTATACTGTTATTATACTATATATATTAATATTATAATATTATTATATACTATATAAGCCCCCGAGGGTTAAAGCAGTTGAAAAATTCTATCCCTTACTTTTGTGGGGTGGTGGTTCAGTGGTATCACACTCAACTTTGCATCATGCAAGGGGGTTCGAGTCTCAACCACGACTCTGGAAACTTATATATATATATATATATATATATATATATATATATATATATATATATATATATATATATATATATATATATGATTTACACTTAATTTTGTGATACACTTAGGCCTTCGGGCGAACTGGAAAACGGGCTCGCCATAGCCCGTGCTACTTGGAACATTTTGTTCCAGGTAGCAAATCTACACCAACAACAACAACAACAACATGGAAATCTCTAACACGTAATGTGTAGTTGGAACAATTCAGCTCACGCTGTTAATTCCTTAATGAGACAACTTTGCCGGAGTGGAAACTATTGGTAACAAAGCACTTTGATGCTTAACTTTTTAATGGAGGCAACACAGCTGTCAGCAGACTGTTCACAACTTAGCAACTGTCTGCTTCTCTTAATTATCTACGTGGGCTTCAAATACAGTTACTTCAGGTCCAGTTCTGCGGTTATCTTAAGATGATTTCGGGGCTTAGCGTCCCCGCGGCCCGGTCCTCGACCAGACCTCCTTTTGTTACACACCCCCAGGAAGTAGCCCGTGGCAGCTGTATAACTCCCAGGTACCTATTTACTGCTAGGTGAACAGGGGGCATTCAGGGTGAAAGAAACTCTGCCCATTTGTTTCCGCCTCCACCAGGGATCGAACCCGGAACCTCAGGACTACGAATCCGAAATGTTGTCCACTCAACTATCAGGCCCATAGGAACTATGGACAAAAAATTAAATGATTACAAGACATGCTAATATGATATATATACATATATATATATATATATATATATATATATATATATATATATATATATATATATATATATAGCCTCCGAGGCTATGGGTCCCCCTTCTTCCAGCCAGAGGTGGTACTCCCTTCCATAATATATATATATATATATATATATATATATATATATATATATATATATATATATATATATATATATATATATATATATGATATAGTTTTCTGCATGAGGACTCGAAAAGGTTAGGGTCTATTATTTAATTTAATTTACCAAATCTAGCTATATCAATAAACTTTAATACATAAAATGAAGAAAATAATTAACGTTTGTATATATTTTGATACATAATTAAAACAAAATATAGTTTCCTGCGCACAGGACATCAACAAATTCTAAATCGTATGAAAGTTCTTCTACTCATCTAATCATAAAATAAACTAAGTATTTAATATTTTCTAATACAAGACAAAGGCTCACTTAGCATCTCATAACATTCTTTACACAACACAATAAATATTATTCTAGATCTGGAGACTTATCAGAGTTAAATATTTACTTTTCGTTAATTATTTCCAACATGTTAATTACTTAACTTGACACTCAGTTTCTACTAACAATTGAGCATAAACAGGTGAGAAGGAAGACAACTAACAAGCGCCAAGCCAGTACGATTATATAGCACTTGGAAAGGGGTCAGAATAAGGATTTGGGATTGGACAGGGGAAAGGAATGGTGCCCAACCACTTGTGGACGGTCGGGGGAATGAACGCTAACCTTGCATGAAGCAAGACCGTCGCTCTACCGTCCAGCCCAAGTGGTTGGGCTAAACAGATGAGAACACAGACAAAGAAAATGCAAAAAATTAACCCCCTTCACCAATGACACAAATACAAATGCAGATTTCCTATACCATAAATCACAGGAGCCCCCTGAAGTGTTTCAGAAATATATTTTTGAAACTATATTTATCGTGAGCTTTGTGAGGACGAAAGCTGTGATAGAATGCGAGACTAGAGAGAGAAAACGAGAGGATTCAGTCTCATAACAGAAGTGCACTTTAGAGCAGGCGAGGAGTTACAATAACGTGGCTGAAGTATGTTGACCAGACCACACACTAGAAGGTGAAGGGACGACGACGTTGCGGTTCGTCCTGGACCATTCTCAAGTCGATTGCACTTTAAAGTATTTATCGTAAATAAAGAATGGGAATATATTCCCAGGCCCGTTACATAGTAATTCACAGTGTAATGGTATGAATACAGCGCATACTGACATGTTAATGAGGTAGGATGGTTCTTATGATGAATATGAAGAGTCTTTGCCATCAACAAGGCATCACAATGTGTTGATATTGAGACACAGAAGCATACGAACACAAAAACTCATTCACTCATTCATACTTGTCTAACCGAAGCTTGAAACAATGCAGCGATCCCACATCTATTACGTTACCCGGTAAAGTAATGCATAAATCTAGAACCATATTCCCATACCAGTATTTACCCAGGGCTTTTCTGAATCTAAACTTACCTAATTTGCATCTCTCGGTATTGCAAGAAATGGAATAGCGTTGCAATGACACCCAGCCTCACACCGCAAATGTGATCCTTTCAATGTGGCACTTATGTCGAGCTACTGCTCTTGGTTCCCACCTCCCCAATCAGTTACACGTCACAATGATTATGGACTCCAGTTTAAAGAACGTTTTTTTACTATAGTCGTAAGGTGTCATTCTGATGAAAAGTTTTCTTATATTTATTGATTATCTGAAAGTTCATTACCATCAATTAATGTGTTCTTTTACTAGGTTCAACCAGCATGCATTGACCTCAAACATGGTGAATGATTCTAGTGTCTACCAGCCAGCATTGACCCCAAACATGGTAAACAAAACTAATCTCTTGCAACCTGTCTTATCGGGTGTTGCTGAACCATCTGAAGGTGCATAACCTTCAGATGATGGTGATCTGAATAGTGCTATACTCCCCCCCCCCCAGGAGCAGTATAGCACTATTATGCCTCCCACAGGGCAGTTTAGCACTATCATGACCCTCTCTGTCAACAGACCCGCCTGTGTGGTTGTCGCGGCCGCCGCCAGAGGTCGACGTGTATGAGGGAGCTGACCTTGTAGTGTCTGCCTCCGCCGCTGCCAACCCCGGACCCCTAAGTATTTTTTGACCTCTGGTGACCTATGTTTACCTCTGTGACCTCTAGTGATCTCTGGTGACCTCTAGCGACCTCTGGTGATCATCTTGTAACCTCTTAATGACCAGTTGTGTCTCCTTGTAACTTTATGTGTCCACATGTAACTCCTTGTAGCTCCTTGTCTTCTTCCTGCGACACTCTGTGACTAAGAGTGACTGCTTTTGTCTTTCTGAACCTTGTGGACCTTATAACCTTTGTAGTTCCTTTTAGGTGTGACCCTTTGTAGCACCTTGAAGGAAAAGTGTGACCAGGAGAGTGAGAGAGAGAGAGAGAGAGAGAGAGAGAGAGAGAGAGAGAGAGAGAGAGAGAGAGAGAGAGAGAAAACTAGATGATAAGCATATAAACCTACTCATTAAACAGAAAACGAACATTCAACCAGTCCCATAAAAAATATAAAACCACTAAGAGATCGCTCTCGCCTCCTCATTTCCATATTAAATACAGACGACACGATAACCGATAATCTATTACCGCTATCACCTCCATATTTGGATAACGTTGGCAAANCGAGGACCTTTCTATTTGACAGATGAGTGATAATTATTCTCACTGTCTGACAGTTGTCTGTCAACTGACACATTATCTATCAACTGATTCACTACCCGATAACTAACCTTCTTCCAGACAACTGACTCACTATTTGACGACTGACGTTTGTAGTGCATCTGTCAAGTGAGTCACAACCTGTCACCTGACTCCCTCACGTCAGATACTCATGTCCCCCTTCAGAACCCGCCGGTCCGCCTAGGTTCGAGGGTGACCTTGAACGGAACTTCCTCGCTGGGACAACCCTTGACCTTGTCTGCTCCAGCATCGGAGGTCATCCGCCTCCCACAATCAGGTACGCCAACGTCTATTTTCGGTCGGATGAGAGAGATATTGAGCGATACAGTGGTTGATACGCATGCGCATTGGCTGTCATGAATGCTTCTAAGGGAGACTTGTTTCTTTTGGTGGGTTGCAGGATCTACAAGGAAGAGGAGGAGGTGCCAACGAAGGTGACAAGAGAGTTGAATGTGACACGTGGAAGGGGTTCAGTGGGCCTGACGCCAGCGGATAATGGCGCCAGAGTGACCTGTGAGGTCACTAATGCTGGTAGCACCAGTCCTCCCCTCACTGTCTCCGCCAGGCTTGTTGTTCGCTGTAAGTAACACACTCACACACTCACACACTCACACACTCACACACACATATCTAAGAATTCAAAGACACACAAACACTCACCAATGTACTCATATAAACACACACACTCACATCCCCATTCATCACTCACACAATCGCAAACTCCCTTCGTATACGACTCAGCTAAAAAAACAAATGAGGATCGAACCACTTAGACAATCGCAGCTTCTCTCAGAATACGTCGTCTATGCAGGCGAGGAGTCACAATAACGTGGCTGAAGAATGTTGACCAAACCACACACTAGAAGGTGAAAGAACGACGACGTTCCGGTCCGTCCTGGACCATTCTCAAGTCGACACAATCGACTTGAGAATGGTCCCGGACGGACCGAAACGTCGTCGTCCCTTCACCTTCTAGTGTGTGGTCTAGTCTACCTCCTCTACTCAAACAAGTGAGCAACAAATCATGACACCAGTTAGCTCCCAAAACGTTAGCCAACACAGCTTCTGAACCATCTAAAACTTCTAAAAAATTAGAATTCTTGGTGCACTCACGTGAAAGGCAACGACTCAGACTCCAGGAACACTCAGTAAGAGTTCCGTGACTGTTGGAAGTTAATTTTGATATACGTGTTCCCTTTAAGTTACAGTAATCGGTCCAGATGGTGACGTTTATGCGTCTGGGGGATTTTATCATCATACATTGAGGATTCATCAAGAAATTTTAATGTTCTACTTGCACGCTATATATATATATATATATATATATATATATATATATATATATATATATATATATATATATATATATATATATATATATATATATATATATATATATATATATATATTCTCGTTTTCCCAGCTAACACAACTTCTCTCACAGTTTATCAGTGTGTCAAAATCAGGAAAATTACAAATTTAGTTTGTTTGTTTAATCTCGGGATAAAGAGTCCCTGTTGGCGCAGTGGTTACATACTCGCCCCCAGCACTTCACGAGCGATTTAGTCTGGGTTCGAGTTCTGACCAGGAAGGATTGACTAGGTGCCAATCCTTCAAAGTTCGCTTTGATTTACTGCTGACGCACGGTTGTAAGCTGATTGGGGCGTCGTAGTCCATGAAAAACTACTCTTTTTTAGCTATCAAAACTTGTTACCTAACAACTACATGCTGTTGTCTTAAGCCAATGTGATTATATAGCACTTGAAAGGGATTAGAAGACAAGAAGCTGGGATTAGAAGACAAGGAGCTGGGATTAGAAGACAAGAAGCTGGGATTAGAAGACAAGGAGCTGGGATTAGAAGACAAGGAGCTGGGATTAGAAGACAAGAAGCTGGGATTAGAAGACAAGGAGCTGGGATTTAAGGGCAAGGAGTTGAGATATAAAGAAAAGGAGCTCGGATATGAGGACAAGGAGCTTGGATATGTGGATAGGGAGGAGGGATATGTGGACTGGGAGGTGGGGATATGAAGATCAGGAACTGGGATATGTGGAAAAGAGAAAGCAACGGTGTCCAAGCACTTGCACCATCGGGAATCAAAGGCAAACTTTGCAAGGTTCTAGGCCATCGTCGTATCGACCAGTACAAGTATATGGACGTTTAGGCGAAGGAAAATGTTTTCTGCGTTGACTTTAGGGCTAAGCTCTGAGAGAGCTTTCATACAAGGTTAGTCGCTCCAACGGATTGATGGCTCACGCAGTGCGCGCGATTTTGTTTTGACAGTCGTTTATAATCCTGTTCTCTAGTGCCCCTGGAAAATATTTCCTCTCACCCTATTTCTTGGGCATAGTTGCATGTCTCGACGGTAGGACGACTGACACCGTTCTAGCATGTCTGAGATGGTTCAAGCAGTTATGCGCCATTACCTCCCTACTACCTCCGACCTCAAGACCTCTGTAGGACGGTAGAGCAACGGTCTCGCTTCATGCAGGTCGGCATTCAATCCCCGACCGTCCAAGTGGTTGGGGCACCATTCCTTAGTCCCCGTCCCATCCTAAATTCTTATCCTGACCCGTTCCATGTGTTATATAGTCGTAATGTGACGGAGCAGACAGGAATAGCGAGTCACGAACATATAGTTAACCTCCTGTTTTGCTCATCCAACCTCCAGTATTTGTTATTATTCCCCCCTAACTAATCCCAATCCTCTATCCCTTATCTCCCTTTTATCACCCAATTTCTCTTTCCGCTTCCTTATCATGTCATCCCCTCATTTGACGAATCTCCTAAAGCCACCGAATCTGACCAAAGAGAATTTTATGATATTTTGCTTTGAATTAAACTCTGGCCCATGGTCTTACTAGGCATGGTTGTGGTCCTGTATGCAGGCGATGAGTCACAATAACGTGGCTGAAGAATGGTGACCAGACCACACACTAGAAGGTGAAGGGACGACGACGTTTTGGTCCATCCTGGACCATTCTAAAGTCGATTTTGACTTGAGAATGTGTCGATGTCACTATCGACTTGAGAATGGTCCAGGACGGACCGAAACGTCGTCGTCCCTTCACCTTCTAGTGTGTGGTCTGGTCAACGTGGTCCTGTATGGTCTTGCTGACCCACTTGGTCGGCTCGTGGTCCAATTTGATCTGTTTCCGGTCGCATATGATCTATATAATGTCTCATGTGGTCTACGTATGGCCTCATATGGTCTGCTCGAGGCCTCAAATGGTCTGCTCATGGTCTCACATGGTCTGCTCGAGGCCTCACACACATCTCATATCACCGCAGAATTTAATTGCACCCCAACACCTCTCCCTGACGATCGTTTCCATTACATAACAATTTAATAGCATATTCCGAATCTAATCACCCAGTTTTTCTCCTCGTTTCATCTATATTGCAAAGCTGTTGCAGAACTGTTGCAGAAGAGAATATTTCCCTCTGTTGTTATGAGAAAATAGGATTTGTCGTGCATTCAGAACATCACAATGTTCAAGAAAACTGTTTTCATGATCAATAGTTAACCACTAATTAATAATTCTAATGCACTAATGCAATATATATACATTTTAGTTGCTCGTTAGCTTGTGCATTGTATTCGTTATTTGAAACAACGTCAGAAACGGCCACTTTCAAGCCACCTCTATACCCGCCAAACACACACCGACACTACGACGTTGGTACAACGTTCGAACAAGTTTTACCACCACCTAACCAGTTATAACAACCAATATAGCAAGTTGTAACAACGTTCTAATACGTCATAAACACGCTAAGCCAAGATGTAACAACTTTATTACACGTTGTAACAAGCGGAAAATAGAGACAGTTTCGGTTTGTGTTTCCAGGGATAATACTTATAGAACATATGATACCAAAACACAATGATGGCTGATTATATCCCTGGAAACACACACCATAATGGTCTCTATAATTCTCTTGTTACATCTTGTTAGGACGTTTTTATAACGTATTATGACGTTGTTACAACTTGCTATATTGGTTGTTACAATTGATCGGTGTTAAAACTCGTTAGAAGTCGTTAAAACTCGTTAGAAGTCGTTAAAAGTCGTTAGAAGTCGTTAAAACTCGTTACAAATCGTTAAAACTCGTTACAAGTCGTTAAAACTTGTTAGATCGCGTTAAAACTCGTTAGATCGCGTTAGGAGGGGTTAAAACTCGTTAGAAGGCGTTAAAACTCATTAGAAGTCGTTAAAACTCTTTAGAAGTTGTTAAAACTCGTTAGAAGTCGTTAAAACTCGTTAGAAGACGTTTAAAACCTTGTTGTATCAACGTCGTAGAGTGTTGACGTAGATTAAAACACGCATAATTGTAAATAACGAATAGCAAAACACAAGCAAACGAACTAGGGAAATACACACCAACGAACTAAAAGTACAAAATATATGCAAGGTAGACTATTGCAGCGGTGAGTCCCGAGGCCTGAATTGCTCCTCTAGCGGTAATTAGTCCACGGGTGTAACAATGTACTGTTGTTAAATTACGTTACGAGGGAGACCGAGGGCCCACTTAATCCTCTAATGATAGGTGTGCTGGTGGTGGTTCTGCTGTTGCTTGCAGATACTTCAATTCCAAATGGATTTGCAATTGCACAATAGCAGATTAAACATTGCTAAACTTCATATTTCTGCAAACAAGAAAGTCATGAGCAATTGTTCTAAATCTCTATTATGTTTTTTTGCATTAGGATATGCGGGAAAATATTGAATGTTACGTAAACTAATGTTTAAAATAGTTCAAATTTAATGTTTATTTGACTTCTGACCAATGTTGTTAGAGGATTTCCAATTTTCACTCAGTATGGTTTGAGTGCCAACTTTCACTTAGTATGTTTTGAGTGCCAACTTTCACTCAGTATATTTTGAGTGCCAACTTTCACTTAGTATGCTTTGAGTGCCAACTTTCACTTAGTATGCTTTGAGTGCCAACTTTCACTTAGTATGCTTTGAGTGCCAACTTTCACTTAGTATATTTTGAGTGCCAACTTTCACTTAGTATGCTTTGAGTGCCAACTTTCACTCAGTATATTTTGAGTGCCAACTTTCACTTAGTATGCTTTGAGTGCCAACTTTCACTTAGTATGTTTTGAGTGCCAACTTTCACTCAGTATATTTTGAGTGCCAATTTTCACTTAGTATGCCTTGAGTGCCAACTTTCACTTAGTATGCTTTGAGTGCCAACTTTCACTTAGTATACTTTGAGTGCCAACTTTCACTTAGTATACTTGAGTACCAACTTTCACTTAGTATACTTTGAGTGCCAACTTTCACTCAGAAAGCTTTGAGTGCCAACCTTCACTCAGAATGCTTTGAGTGCCAATTTTCAAATTAATTTGAAGTTGTATTATAAATAAAAAATAATCACTAATCCTTTTCACTGTTTTCATCAAAATCTTTTTGAGAACTAAATCAACTTTTTTTTTTGGGGGGGGGGCCTACGGCCCTGTACATATGTATAATTTATTATTGTAAATTTTTTACAGTCCCTTTATGCTCAACTTTTTCCTTCTGTCATATTAATGACTCCTTTTCACTTTCCGGTAAACCTTTACTTTTCCAAATTAATTATTTCCAATTACAGCTATAAATAAAATCACGTTCTCTTACCAATTTTTGTAGTAATTAATATATTATATGACCCTAAAATGTGTATATTGTTTGAGTTCGCTAATGCACTTCTCTCTTGGCCGCCACAATTCCAAGAAAGAGTCTACGGTCCTGGACCTCCGCGTTTCACTTACTCAGGTTTATGTACCACAGACATGGGTTCACAACCATTCTTTTCCCGTCTGTAAATTTCTCTGTTTGCACGTTTTTTCCAGCATAAACGGACACACTGTCTGTCTGTCTGTCTCTTTCTTTTTCTCTGTCTGCCTGTCTCTCTCTCTTTGTCTTCCTGTTAACTGTGTCAACAGGAACAGTGAGTGAGTGACCTCTTGTCGTTCTCCTCCTCTCCACAGTTGCTCCATGGGAGGTGTCAGGCACCGTCACCCCCACCACAGTGGAGGAAGGAGCCATAGTGAGGCTCTCGTGTGAGTCGTCCTCCAGTCTCCCACCCTCCAACATCACCTGGAGGTCTGAGGACGTCACCCTCGACGGAGCCACCATTACCAACACCCAGGGGGCCTTCGGAGGCACCAGCACCAGGTGGGTAGCTGATTGTGTCTCTGATGATTGATTGTGAAGTTGTGATGGCCGAGAACCAGGTCGTGGTGAGAGCTGATGTCCTCCCCACCAACAGTCCACATACTAGAGATATCTTCCCATTGTGTGCCCAAACAATGTAAGATAAATAATGTAAGATTGCGTTAAGACTGACCATGTTTGTACAAAACTTTCCGATGCTGAGTTTGCATGCTGGGAATTGTGTATTCAACATCGGGTGGAATAGGGGACTGGAAGTGGAAGAGGTAAAGGCTATTTTTCCAGGAACTTGCGGTGTATCTGAGCCGTCCAGGTAAGAGTGTAGTGGCCTTCGCAGATGTTGGTTCAGAGGATGGAACTGGGAGGAATTGTGGTGAAGAAGAGAATGGCTACATACTGGCCTACATTCTCCTGGAAGGTGAGATGCTCTGGGTGTGGTTTTGTGCCTATAGTGGAGGAGAGAAGGGCAGATATTTCTGATGGAGGTTGGTTGGAAATGTGAGGGCAAGGGGAATGTGTGTTGGAGTGAGAAGCGTGGAGGTAATGTGTATGAGAGGTAGGTGTCTTGGAATGGGGAGTAGGGGCATGAGGGTCTGTCATTTATGAGAGACTGGTGAGTTAGTGTAAGGAAGGGGCGCATGGAGGTAGCATCATCTATAGGAAGCAAGTGTGGGTGGAAGAGGGCATTGTAGTGAATATGGATGGTGATGGATGGGCATATTTCCCCCCTCTCACCATCTGTATGTGAGAAATCCTCTGTCCCGTTTTGCTTATACTCACGTCGTTTCGCGAATCTCTATGTTAGTTCCTCCCATTCCTCCCTCATCTTCATTACGTATAATACAAGTCATGGTGACCAGACCACACACTAGAATGTGAAGGGACGACGACGTTTCGGTCCGTCCTGGACCATTCTCAAGTCGATTGTGGTCTTGAGAATCTCAATCGACTTGAGAATGGTCCAGGACGGACCGAAACGTCGTCGTCCCTTCACATTCTAGTGTGTGGTCTGGTCATCATACTTTAGCCACGTTATTGTGACTAGTTGGCATTAGTGGTCAAATATTTATGCATGAGATGCAATAAGTATTTTCCATTACTTTTTCTATCCTTCATCTGTCCAGATTATAGATTCTTTTTTATAGAAAAATATAGTTGGCTTTTATAGGTTAAATTCCTAGTCCTGTGGCCTTTATATAATGAGAGACGTATTACACACAGAGATCACACTAACGTGATGCATCAAATGAACAAATCCACAAGGGCCGTGACGAGGATTCGAACCTGCGTCCGGGAGCATCCCAAACACTGCCTTAATCGACTGAGCTACGACAGGGTAAAAGAGTTGAAACCGAAGTTCTACTGAACTTACTGGATCCTGCAGCCTCTCCGAGACACAAACCAGGGTTTTACACAACTCCCCCCTGCACCCGAGCTATGTCAATAGGCCGTTCTCCCTCTTCGCCCTTACATTATTACACACAGAGACTTATGTTTTTAAAGTAATAACCTGTAATTTGTATTACTTGTTATACTACCTACGGTAGTTCAGTAATTATTTAAACCTTGCTGCCTCTTCAATTGCTGTTCTGAATTGTATCCAAATTTATTGTCTTCAAATCACTATACAATCTTCGAAATTGTTCTGCATCTTATTACTGGATTGTCTGCTTAGGGTTCAGAATGGTAATTAGTTACTTTGTTTTCTCTTCTTTATATTTCAGTTTATTGTTTTTTTCTGTCTTGTGTTTGTTTGATGTGATTGGGCCATATGTTTTACGTGAGGTGGGTTTTCAAATTGAACAATATTTATTGTTTCACATTGAAAAGGCGAAACAGAGTTTTACTACTCTGAAAAAATATCACAAGTATATGCCAAACAGGAAGCGGTCGGCCGAGCGGACAGCACGCGGGACATGTGATCCTGTGGTCCTGGGTTCGATCCCAGGCGCCGGCGAGAAACCATGGGCAGAGTTTCTTCACCTATGCCCCTGTTACCTAGCAGTAAATAGGTACCTGGATGTTAGTCAGATGTCACGGGTGCTTCCTGGGGGGTGGAGGCCTGGTCGAGAACCGGACCGCGGGGACACTAAAAAAATCCCGGAATCATCTCAAGATAACCTCAAGAGATAACCCTGTCTGTTGGACGGTGAAGAAAGGTCACCTTTTTCTTTTAACAAACTTAGGAGACAAATACGCCAGTGAAGAGATAAAGTTCAACACTGATTCTTGTAAAAATCTCAACCTTACCATTCTTGAACTTTCAACGGAGGAAAAATGTAATCCTTTCCAATCTTCTGAGGTCGTAAAAAATGGTAACAAACGTCTTCATGTGGAGTTCTTGTCCATCTTTATAGGGGAACTTCTTATGTTAAATTTAACCTTTATGTTTATAAAGCAACTTTCAGTGATGCATCCTTGCTAAGGGTGGTACAGTGGTTTTGTGTGTTTTTTGTGCTGTGTTTTATTCGTGTTGATGAGTAATTCATGTGGCTCTTCGACTGAGATCAGGAAAGGAAACGGA
>WNGS01169217.1:23024711-23048571 GCA_020271785.1 Procambarus virginalis
GACCGTTCTTCAGTGGGTCCTCAAATTATGTAGTTATTCTGCATATTCTACGTCGCTGCTACATCAATTAACGACGAATCCAGTCCACCAGGTACCACTGCTACATGACGTTCCACTATATATACAAACAAACTTAACCTTACAATATCCTACTCTGCACGGCGGTCTGTACTGCTGGGGTTCTCCCCCACTAGGCCGAATCCACCCAGAAAAATCTCCCTAGGGAGGTTCTCCCCCTCAGTCACCCACTGACACCGGCAGAGTGAATATACGTCGCTCCCGCCTTCATTATGCCAACTCACATTAAACTCATTATATCTAGTCATGATTTCCATCAACTCTCTAACCTACATTCACAAACGTTCCACGCGATCACTGGCTTCACGATCATGCTGCAACAAGCAATACAGGACAGTACATTAGCTTCTTACCACAAAAAGATGACTTGATGCCTGTATACGACACCCAAATATGGCGCTCGGCCAGGGAGCCCATTATTTTATCTTGGAATGCCTCCAATCGGCTCCTTCCAGGTCTGATTTGAATCAGAAGTGCCATGTCTGGGGCACCCAGCCTGGTCTGGGGCAGCAGATACCTCTGGAACAGCTAGCCATTCCTGGGGCAGCCAAGTATCACTGGAGCAGTGAAAGGAGGTCAGCACCCAGCAACTTGTCTCCTGTGATTACATGTTAATCATGACCATTTGACACTTAGGTTTACTCAGCAAGAGTAAATAACATTAATAATAAATAAAGAGTTTATTTATTCAGACACGTAAATACTTACTTACAAAACTTACAAAGTTTATTTATTTTCTAATTTATTACTTAATGAATTACTCAGTTTACATAGGCTGCGTAAACAAAATGCATTTAATAATATATAAAATTCATATTTATTAGCAATATTTACTAAAATATTTTAGATCACCTCTTGGGTTCCCTGAATAATGTCAAAAGATAATTTTGAAGATGTTTCTCCTCTGTAAACAGACTTTCTGGTGCCTTGTCAAAATTCTCTGTGATGTGCCATGCTCAAAAGAACACAGCAGATTATTTTTGTTTTTTAAGAAACCCTTTGGAGTCTTCTCTTTTCCAGGAACGGGAAAAGTTTAAGCTGCATATACAATTTTGCTTCAGATTTGTTCCACAGCTTCTGTCCGACACAGCTCAGCTCCTTATTTGTGTCACAACTTCCGTCCGACACATCTTAGCTTTTTATTTGTGTCACAACATCTGTCTGACACATTTTAGCTCCTTATTTGTGTTACAACATCCGTCTGACACATTTCAGCTCTTATTTGTGTCACAACATCCGTCTGACTCATTTCAGCTCCTTATTTGTGTCACAACATCCGTCTGACACATTTCAGCTCCTTATTTGTGTCACAACATCCGTCTGACACATTTCAGCTCCTTATTTGTGTCACAACTTCTGTCCGACACATTTTAGCTCCTTATTTGTGTTAAAAACATCCGTCTGACACATCTCAGCTCCTTATTTCTGTCAAAGCTTCAGTCTAACACATCTCAACTCACTGTTTGTGTCACTCCTTCCATCACACATCTGTTTCCTGTTCACGTTATATTATTTGTTCGGTCTGAATTAAACAGTATTTACTCAAGAATATATCTACGAAAATTTCATACACGACTGGAGTAGCAACGTCCCATTATTTGCCCTCATTGATCTAGCTGATTGGGACCCAACAGCTGAGTGGACAGCGCTCGGGATTCGTAGTCCTAAGGTTCTGAGTTCGACACCCGGCAGATGCGGAAACATATGGGCAGAGTTTCTTTCACCCTCATGCGCCTGTTCACTTAGGAGTAAATAGGGAGCTAGGAGTTAAACAGCTGCTACGGGCTGCTTCCTGGGAATGTGTAACAAAAAGGAGGCCTGGTGGAGGACCGGGCCGCGGGGACGCTAAGCCCCGAAATCATCTCAAGGTAACCTTAAGATAGCTGCCCGAACTCTATTAAAAGCTATGTTTACCAGACACACGCAGAGAATAGGTTATCTTTTTTTGTAGGGAAAATATGCATTCAAATTTAAGAGGAACGAGCAATAAATATGACTTCTCGGACCCATTACACGGAGGCTCTAAGTTTTCTCAAAATATATGTAAATTAAAATCTCTCTCTCGGCACGCTCCACACACCTCATCGCCTGCATGTACGGCTTCTTTGAATTACTCAGCATTTTGTATTCAACTTTGGGTAAGCCTACTTCTATTAAGCGAAGAAATGAGACATGCGGAAATGTTTATTTCAGATAGCTAGTGTCAGAAATATAAATTGTGAATTGCAATTACGGCCAATGGTGTTTAACTGAAGAATCACAATCTCATCTGTATAAATAAAAATGGAAATGTTCGTTTGTTCAAAATTGCTAATCTCCAAAAGTTTTTCACCGATTGCCTTGAAATTTTCACACAATGTTCCATTTACATTCGAGCGGGTTTTTATATACATACTATATAGATGTCACGTAGGTGACGGGAAAAAAGCATTATTTTTAAGCTGTGTTTTTCGTGTGTATTTCATGTCAGGGAAATCTTCAAAACCTCTTTACCGATTGTTTTGAAATTTTGACACAACATTGCATTCGAATAGGCGAGTGTTTTTATATACCTACTTTATACATGCCTCACCTGTGACAGGAAAAAACATGCGTTTTTTTGAAAAACCGCGCCATCTGTAAGACGTAAGAGCAACACACATTGTAATCTCTGAAAGTTCTTCACCGATTGCTTTGAAATTTTGATACAACGCTCCATTCGAATACGTGCGTGTTTTTATATACATCCTATTTAGATGTCACACCTGTGGCAGGTGTAAACATGCGTTTTTTTGAAAAACAGCGTCATCTGTTGCACGTAAGAGCAACACACGATATACAAAATATGTTACCATTCCATTTCAGTGTTCCCGTTTGCATTGATAAATTGAATTTTCATAGATTTTGATTTATTTTTATTTTGATATAATTGTTTTGTGTGACGTTGCGTTGGAGTTGAGCTGTGTTGTTTACCATACCGTTCATTTCGTGGGCATAGCATATTTGTTTCTTTTTTCATTGTTTTCATTTCGTTTTTTTAACTGTTCTTCTTATTTTTCAATGCAATTGGTCGTGAATTTCAGCTGTGTCAATTGATCTGCATTTGAATTGAAATATTTCGTTAGCGTTTTTTATTTTTATTCTGAAAACAAGAAAATGGACAACACGTTTATTTCACAGCTGCAAATGTGCAACAAACAGCCAAGAATCCACCGGCTACAACGTTAAGTGCTTTCTTCATGTTATGTCAAAATGACGCGTTTGCGAAAAATCTGCTGTGTTCGGAAGTGCCTAAGTATTACACATAGAATGCGAGTAGAAAATAATTTGAACGACCAAAACAAGGAGAGCGAGACGACGGACAACCTGGCAAATTCAAATAAACTACGATAGGCATATTTCACACTGTACGTCCCAATCAAGATGAATGCTTCTTTCTTCTCATGCTGTTGGTAAATGTGCCCGGTCCAACGTCTCTCCAGCCATGAGATTTGTCAACAGCATAACTTATGCCAATTTCCGAAGTGCATGTCAAGCTTTGAATTTATTTTTTTTTCATTTATTTTTACATGCAAGCATGCAATTTAAATACAATAAAAACAAATCAAGAACATAGAAAACATAACAAAACAAAAAAAACACCGGCCAGAAGGGCCGACAGCACAGTACAACAAAATACAAAACTCGATAAATGCATTGAAAAACACATCAGACAACACGACACAAAATAGAAAACAATGGCAAACAACAAGGACAGGAACATGTCAAAACAAAACAATATAAAACATAGCAAAACATCAAGATGTATAACATACAATCAAGAAAAAACATAGTTACATACATAACAAAAAACAAAACACCGGCCTGAACGACCGAGAACAAAACACAACAGAAGGAACAAAATGAATTATTATAAAAAAATACAAAAAGAATACACACCACACAATTAAGTCAATAACAACAAAGAAAAATAAAAGACAAATACAACACGTAAGCACAAAATAAACACACATAGGGCACGGTAACAACTCTAAATAAATACATGAAGACCAACACACACACACCAAACCACCCGCCTCGCCACAAACAAAGGGAGAGGCATGGGCACAAACTACCAGAAGGCAAACAAACAGCCAGAAGGGCACACAGCACAAAGTATAAAATCACCAGACGTATTTGCCCGGAAACTCGTCCCGAGGGAATCTGACATGGAATGCCTCCCATCGTAACCACTGCCAAGGGCCCAGACTATCCACCGGGGACGGCATCTCCTCCGGGACGTCGGCCACAAACACCCGCAAACAGGGCACCCAAATAGTATCACACCGGAACCGAGTGACCGGTACACGCTCCCACACCAATGGAGTCGCCCCACGCTGAAAGTCCAGCGCCTCATCGCAGATCGGTAACTCAGCAATCCGCGACCAGTGACCCAACGGCATCACAGACTTCGGTAACACGTCCCCCAAGTGCCCAACGGTCAACCTCCAAGGAGGGAGCCTGGCAGAAGGCACCACCACAGGGGCACCAGCGCCCATGGGCACACAACCGGACGACCACGTGGAAACCGAACTGCGCACATCTTTCCTCAAGGTCACCACCAGGCCACGCCCAGACCCATCAACCCCACCATACCTGGCAGCGGAGGCCACCACTCCCCACCGCGGAGAGGCCCCCGGCGGAGAAGGAACAGCAGGCACACCCGAGACACGGACATCAATGTCAGCAGGCGCGTGGACTTCCGCCACCACTAACTGCGGAGCCAGCGACGTATCCGGAACCACTCCATCCACACCCGAGGACTCACAGTCACTAAATTCCCCCAACATCGGCCCAGGTAGACGACGAATGCCGGGAACGTTTGGGCACCGGCCTGAGATCGTCAGAGCCGGAAGCCGACCCAGAAACACTGGCACCACTAGCCGGACGCACTGACGTCCGCCGCAAAACGGCAGCAGCCTCGACCACAGGGGGAACCGGACCACACACAACAGGAGGCCCCACAGCCACCCCAGCACCCAGCATAGCCGGTACCCGAGGCGAGTATGCAGGGCCAGGCGTAGCAGCTGAAGACGGGTGAGCAGACGGCGAGGAGGGAGCATCAGGAAGGCCCACGGGAGCAGCAGGGTCCGGAGCAGGAGTATCAACCGACGGCATCGCAACATCCTGAGGAGGGTCGGCGACATTCGCGGGAACGTCCACCACAGGGGGCGCATCAGGCGACACAAGGTGCATATCCGCGGCCGGAGAGGCGTCCATAGCCACAGAAACCTCCTCCACAGGAACTGGTGGAAAATCCTCCTCACTGAAGAGGTTCACAGGCGCAGAGGCCGGCGCAGAACAGTCAGCAGCCTGATGGCCTAACAGGCCACAGCGATAACATGTCCGTGGCTGGCGGGCGTAAAACACACGAACTGTGTACCCCATCAGACGCACAGAGGACGGAATATCCTCCCGGAGCCTCATGCCCAGGGTGCGAATGTTCGTCCTCACGCCCTTAAGTGGGCTCGAAGATACTACGTTCACCCGCACACTAACGACGGCGCCAAATCGGCCGAAGTACCGCCGGAGCAGACCCTCCGGAAATTCCAATGGAGCCCCATGCACGCTGACGTAGGTGAGGGCACCACTCCGATCAGAGATTGAAACAGTGCCCGCACCATCCGGCAGAGGGAATGTCCGCCCCTCGTAGCGACGGAGAAAGTCGCGGTACGCCAACTCCGTTGTGAACTTAATAATCACACGACGGGCCGTCACCAGCTCGACGCCGTAGATGTCCATCACAGGAACGTCCAGCTGCTCACACACAAGGGACCGACAAGAATGAGAGGAGGGGATGTACCAGCCTTGCTGGATTTGATATTTACCCTAAATGAGTCGGATATAAGGGAAGTTAAGTTGGAAGCCCCCTTGGGAATGAGTGATCATAGTGTATTGAGCTTTGAGTACCTGGTTGAGCTAGGAATTATCACCCCCAAAAAAGAACTGGGAACCAAAGGGCTGGCGTACAGAAAGGGAAACTATGAGGAGATGAATAAATTCCTATGGGATATACATTGGGACACAGAACTCGGAACCAAGTCCGTACAAGACATGATGGACTATGTCACCCAAAAATGTCAGGAGGCTGTAAGCAGGTTTGTCCCAGCCCAACAGGAAAAAACAGAGAAGCAAAGGAAGAATCCGTGGTTTAATAGGGAATGTATGAAAGCAAAAGAGCTGAACAAAAGGGCATGGAGGAACTTTCGTAATAACAGAACACCAGAAAGTAGAGAGAGATACCAGAGAACCAGGAACGAGTATGTCAGTGTGAGAAGAGCAGCTGAGAAAAGGTATGAAAATGATATAGCTAACAAAGCCAAGACTGAACCAAAGCTACTACACAGTCACATCAGGAGGAAGACAACAGTGAAGGAACAGGTGATTAAACTTAGGGTGGGCGAGGACAGGTACACAGAGAATGACAAAGATGTGTGAAGAACTCAACAAAAGGTTCCAGGAGGTCTTTACAATAGAACAGGGAGATATCACGGCGCTGGGAGAGGTGGCAGCAAACCAGGTGACCTTGGATAGGTTCGAAATTACAAGAGATGAGGTCAAAAAGCACCTATTGGAGCTGGATGTGAGAAAAGCTGTTGGGCCGGATGGAATCTCGCCATGGGTATTGAAAGAGTGTGCAGGAGCACTTTGCTTACCACTCTCCATAGTGTATAGTAAGTCACTGGAAACGGGGGACCTACCAGAAATATGGAAGACTGCTAATGTAGTACCAATATACAAAAAGGGTGACAGACAAGAGGCACTGAACTACAGGCCAGTGTCCTTAACTTGTATACCATGCAAGGTGATGGAGAAGATTGTGAGAAAAAACCTAGTAACACATCTGGAGAGAAGAGACTTCGTGACAACCCATCAACATGGGTTCAGGGAGGGTAAATCTTGCCTTACAGGATTGATAGAATTCTACGATCAGGTGACAAGAATTAAGCAAGAAAGAGAAGGGTGGGCGGACTGCATTTTTTTGGACTGTCGGAAAGCCTTTGACACAGTACCCCATAAAAGGTTGATGCATAAGCTGGAGAAACAGGCAGGAGTAACAGGTAGGGCGCTCCAGTGGATAAGGGAGTACCTAAGCAATAGGAAACAGAGAGTTACAGTGAGGGGTGAGACCTCAGACTGGCGTGAAGTCACCAGTGGAGTCCCACAGGGCTCTGTACTTGGACCTATCCTGTTTCTGATATACGTAAATGATCTCCCAGAGGGTATAGACTCATTCCTCTCAATGTTTGCTGACGACGCCAAAATTATGAGAAGGATTAAGACAGAGGAGGACAGCTTGAGACTTCAAGAAGACCTGGACAAGCTGCAGGAATGGTCGAACAAATGGCTGTTAGAGTTTAACCCAAGCAAATGTAATGTAATGAAGATAGGGGTAGGAAGCAGGAGACCAGATACAAGGTATCATTTGGGAGATGAAATACTTCAAGAGTCAGAGAGAGAGAAAGACCTGGGGGTTGATATCACGCCAGACCTGTCCCCTGAAGCTCATATCAAGAGGATAACATCAGCAGCATATGCCAGGTTGGCTAACATAAGAACGGCCTTTAGAAACTTGTGTAAGGAATCTTTCAGAACATTATATACCACATATGTCAGACCAATCCTGGAGTATGCGGCTCCAGCATGGAGTCCCTATCTAGTCAAGCATAAGACTAAACTGGAAAAGGTTCAAAGGTTTGCCACCAGACTAGTACCCGAGCTGAGAGGTATGAGCTACGAGGAGCGACTGCAGGAATTAAACCTCACTTCGTTGGAAGACAGAAGAGTTAGGGGGGACATGATCACCACATTCAAGATTCTCAGGGGAATCGACAGGGTTGATAAAGACAGGCTGTTTAACACAAGGGGCACACGCACTAGGGGACACAGGTGGAAGCTGAGTGCCCAAATGAGCCACAGAGATATTAGAAAGAACTTTTTTAGTGTCAGAGTGGTTGACAAATGGAATGCATTAGGAAGCGATGTGGTGGAGGCTGACTCCATACACAGTTTCAAATGTAGATATGATAGAGCCCATTAGGCTCAGGAAACTGTACACCTGTTGATTGACGGTTGAGAGGCGGGACCAAAGAGCCAGAGCTCAACCCCCGCAAGCACAACTAGGTGAGTACAACTAGGTGAGTACACCCGCGCGATCTCCGGGTACCCAGCCTTGCTGGAAAATTCCAAGCCCACAGACTGAGCCCGCAGTATGGGTGGGAGGGGGACTCCCCATCTTGAAGTCCACGTCAGCACAGGCGAGAAAAAGACACGCCCCAAACGGCCAAAACTTGCAACAAGCACCAAACAGCCTGGAGCGAGCAGCGGACACGTCTGCTCGCCACGACAGCTAGTCAGCCACTCCCATCTTTGAATTTATTGGAGAACGACTGACACTGGAATGTATGAATTAATGACGCGTCCAACACGTCACATCAAAATCAAACTCGAGGATTGTTTGCTATCATATTGACCACCTTCGTCTCCATCAGAGTTATGGGAGAAATATAAATCGCACATGGCTGAAGATATTATCCGTCGAATGCACAAGGAAAATTCAAATGTAAACATAAATTTTACATAAGAAATCTACAACGAAGTGTTGATAATGACTGAAGATTTGTGCATAGAAATCGCGAACAAAGTTCTAAATTAATTGGAAATGCCATCACCGAATCGATCCCCTGCTGCTTCGTTTGATGTAGAATTGCGTCGTGAACAAAATTACAACACGGGTGATCTGTTGTCATATGTGCAGTCAAACATTCCTAAGATAACGATTGAGCGAAAAGGCAATTGCAATCAAATAATTCAAACTGTCAATAACGGGTTTGGAGAAATCTTTTTAGATGCGCCAGGAGGAACTGTAAAACATTCCTAATTAGATTGATTCTGGCAGCATTTCAATCCCAAAATCGCATAACCTTAGCTCTTGCACCGTCCGGAATAGCTGCGACATTGCTACCAGGTGGAAGAACTGCTACTTCGGCTATGAAATTGCCATTGAACATGCAATTCATTAAAACTCCCATGTGCAACATTTCCAAAGCATCTGACATGGGAAAAACATTGTACAAATGTGAACTTATTGTTTGGGATGAATGCAAAATGGCCAACAAAAAATCGCTCGAGGTTCTTAATCGATCATTGCAAGATTTGGGTGGAAACATCAGACTATTTGGGAACGTATTGCTTGCAGGAGATTTCAGGCAAATATTACCTGTAATTCCTCGATCGACACCAGCGGACGAAATAAATGCTCGTCTGAAATACTCTGGTTGATACCTGGTTGATGGGGTTCTGGGAGTTCTTCTACTCCCAAGCCCGGCCCGAGGCCAGACTTGACTTGTGAGAGTTCGGTCCACCAGGCTGTTACTTGGAGCAGCCCGCAGGCCCACATACCCACCACAGCCCGGTTGGTCCGGCACTCCTTAAAGGAAACAATCTACTTTCCTCTTGAAGATGTCCACGGTTGTTCCCGTAATATTTCTGATGCTCGCTGGTAGGACGTTGAACAACCGTGGGCCTCTGATGTTTATACAGTGTTCTCTGATTGTGCCCATGGCACCTCTGCTCTTCACTGGTTCTATTCTGCATTTTCTTCCATGTCGTTCACTCCAGTACGTTGTTATTTTACTGTGCAGATTTGGGACCTGTCCCTCCAGTATTTTCCATGTGTATATTATTTGGTATCTTTCTCGTCTCCTTTCTAGTGAGTACAATTGGAGTGCTTTGAGACGATCCCAATAATTTAGGTGCTTTATCTCGTCTATGCGTGCCGTATATGTTCTCTGTATTCCCTCAATTTCAGCAATCTCTCCTGCTCTGAAGGGGGGAAGTGAGTACTGAGCAGTACCCAAGACGGGACAACACAAGTGATTTGAAAAGCACAACCATTGTGATAGGATCTCTGGACTTGAAGGTTCTCGTAATCCATCCTATCATTTTTCTGGCTAACGCAATACTTGCTTGGTTATGCTCCCTAAACTTTAGGTCGTCGGACATCATTATTCCCAAATCCTTGACATGCTGTTTTCCTACTATGGGCAGATTCGATTGTGTTTTGTACCCTGTATTATGTTTAAGATCCTCATTTATGCGGTATCTGAGTACCTGGAGTTTATCACCGTTAACATCATGTTATTTCTGCTGCCAATCGAAAACTTTGTTAATATCTGTTTGTAGTTTTCAATGTCTTCAGCAGAGATAATTTTCATGCTAGTTTTTGTATCATCTGCAAAGGATGACACGAAGCTGTGACTTGTGTTTTCGTCTATATCTGATATGAGAATAAGGAACAGCAGTGGTGCAAGGACTGTACCTTGAGGTACAGCGCTTTTAACTGCTCTCGGACCCACTCTACTTTGTGGCGCCACGTAAAGACGTTAAAATTAACTACAAATATGCGTGTCTAGCAGCAAACGATCCATCAGCTGGGATATTCTCACATCAATTTCTGGAAATTGAGAACGGAAACCAGCTGGTTGATCTGACCTCAGGACGAATTTCATTGCCTCATAAGTTCTACAATATAGTGACGTCAAAAGAAGAATTTTTTGAAAAAGTATTTCCCAATATTCAAACCAATTAAAAGAATCACAATTGGCTGAATGAACGAGCTCTTCTTGCAGCCAAGAACAAAGACGTCTAAGAACTTAGCAATATTGTTCAGTCTAACATTCAAAGCAAGGCTGTCACATACAAGTCCGTCGGCACTGTTGAGGAAGCAGATGAAGCGGTTAATCCAACTGAATTTTTTATTTCACTCGATCTGCCAGGAATACCATCACACGTACGTCAATTGAAAATCGGCGTGCCAATTATCATGTTGCGATATATCAACCACCCAAAACTTTGCAACGCCACGCGCCTTGCAGCAAAACAATTAATCATCAACGTCGTAGAAGGCACAATCATGACAGGATCTGTCAGAGGTGAAGATGTCCTCATTCCTCGCATTCCTATGATTCCAAAAGATATGCCATTTCAATTTAAGAAATTGTAATTTCTAATTCGATTGGCGTATGGAATTACCATCAACAAAGCTCAGGGCCAATCTTTAGAATTGTGCAGTTTACAGCTAGACACGGATTGCTTCTCACATGGACAATTATATGTTGCGTGTTCAAGAGTCGGCAAACCAGACAATCTCTATATCTCCACAGACAATGGAACAACTAAAAATATTGTATACCCACAAGCAATGTGAAATTTAGCATATTAGAAACGTGTGCTTTCTCCTTTTCTTAATTTTCCATTTAACCAGACTGAGCCACAGCAACGCGTGGCGGGTACTGCTAATATTAAATAATTCTGGTGTTTTGCAATAATTAAAGGCATTAATTGTTATTTTGTATATAATGTCGATGGTGTCAAATTACATAACTCATTTGGATTTACCTATGCTTACTCATCCATCAGTTCTTAGAAGTGATGAATAATTAATTATCAGAGGAAAGCGCCAAGTCATTACGACTATATAGCACTGGGAAGGTGTCAGGTTAATGACTTGGGATGGGACGGGAGGAAAGGAATGGTGCTCACCTCATGGACGGTCAGGGATTGAACGCCGACCTGCATGAGGCGAGACCGTCGCTCTACCACCCATCCCAAGCGGTGAAGGAGTATGATCTAACTGTACAAAGTTCATATACCTACACCAACTTAACTAACGTATTGAGCCGATTGCTAGTTACTTCTGAATAGCGTCGAACTCCAGTGCATTTATTTCCAGTAAATAATATTGAATTTATTCGTTTGTATATGACAGAAGCAAATTTAGATTCACAGTTTTATTGCTCGTTTCATATTTCATTGCACGAATCATATAATTAGTCTTTCCAAATGACTAAATCTGCTGAAGTCTTAACGGACCCACAATAATTTTGACCTCTTCCAAGTGCTGTATAATGGAAATGGCTTAGCCCTTTCTCCTGATAGTTCCCTCCCAATAATACTACTTGTTAAATTATCAATTATTTACGGAATACGTCTTGACAGACGACATTGTCGATGATTGGCGTCAGCCAGGAGAGCTGTGATTAGTCAGTCAGCAGATATTGATTTACGTCTAGACTGCGTTGCTTTGAAGACCACAAAGCTCTAACAAGCTTGAGATTCACGTCAACTTAGTCAAGCATTTTACCTCAACATCTACTCGATTTTCCTTCATACTAAAAGGTAATAATAAATATCCAAGAAAATGATAAAAACGATTTAATTTAAAATTTGAAATAAAGTAGAGGAAGTTCTTCGTGTATATGGATATAGTGCAGACAGTTCCAAATATATATTATCTGTTGACCCTTCACTCTGTTTAATTTATTTCGCATGACCATCTAATTCTTCTACTTTCTTGAGATAAGATTTACTGTGTACTCACCTAATTGTGCTTGCGGGAGTTGAGCTTTGGCTCTTTGGTCCCTCCTCTCAACTGTCAATCAACTGGTGTACAGATTCCTGAGCCTACTGGGCTCTATCATATCTACATTTGAAACTGTGTATGGAGTCAGCCTCCACGTGTATTCTTGTGTATGAATTCATGATGTTGCTATAAAGTGTCTGCCCTTTATATGTGCTACTGGCCGCTTCCCCACCATCTCCATCACTAAGCATAGTGCGCAAGCTAGAGTGGCCTGTACTTTTTTGCTTCTAGTGTGATTCCTTTCTTGTATAATGATATTATATTGGGTGTTTTCCAACTTTCTAGTGGTTCTCTTCTTTCCATTGACTTAGTATACACCATATCAAATACTAGCTCCTCTCTTTAGCATCGACTCTTAAATTATGTCTGGTCCAATATTCCTAGCAATAATAATTTCCAGCAGATGCCTTCTTACCTCATCTCTGGTAATCATATAGTCTTCTGATGCCATTTTTTATACAGTTTCACTCTGTTATCTTGAGGTTATCTTGACATGATTTCGGGGCTTAGTGTCCCCGAGGCCCGGTCCTCGACTAGGCCTCCACACCCAGGAAGCAGCCCGTGGCAGCTGACTAACTCCCACGTACCTGTTTATTGTTAGGTAACAGGCCCATCAGGGTGAAAGAAACTGCTCATTGTTTCTTGCCGGCGACCGAAATCGAACCCGGGACCACAGGATCACGCGTTCAGTGCTCTGTCCGCTCAGTCACCGGCTCCTCGATTTTTGTCCAACGATTTTTTCCTTCTCTCTTGTGAATACCTGAAAACTCTGGTAAGGTTCCTCACACACACACACACACACACACACACACACACACACACACACACACACCACACACACACACACACACACACACACACACACACACACACACACACACACACACACACACACACACACACACACACAGACACACACACATACACACACACAGAGTCAGAGAAAGAAAAAGACTTGGGGGTTGATATCACGCCAGACCTGTCTCCTGAAGCCCTTATCAAGAGGATAACATCAGCGGCATATGCCAGGCTGGCCAATATACGAACGGCATTCAGAAACTTGTGTAAAGAATCACTCAGAACTTTGTATACCACATATGTTAGGTCAATCCTGGAGTATGCAGCCCCAGCATGGAGTCCATATCTAGTCAAGTATAAGACTAAACTGGAAAAGGTTCAAAGGTTTGCCACCAGACTAGTACCACAGCTGAGAGATATGAGCTACAAGGAGAGACTACGGGAATAAAACCTCACTTCGCTGGAAGACAGAAGAGTTAGGGGGGACATGATCACCACATTCAAGATTCTGAAAGGAATTGATAGGGTAGATAAAGACAGGCTATTTAACACAAGGGGCACACGCACAAGGGAACACAGGTGGAAACTGAGTGCTCAAATCAGCCACAGAGATATTAGGAAGAACTTTTTTAGTGTCAGAGTGGTTGAGTAATGGAATGCATTAGGAAGTGATGTGGTGGAGGCTGACTCCATACACAGTTTCAAGTGTAGATATGATAGAGCCCAATAGGCTCAGGAATCTGTACACCTGTTGATTGACGTTTGAGAGGCGGGACCAAAGAGCCAGAGCTCAACCCCTGCAAACACAACTAGGTGAGTACACACACACACACACATTTGATTACGCTTTGATCACACTCACACGCTTGATCTGATATATACCCTCAATGAGTGGGATATAATGGAAGTTAAGATGGAAGCACCCTTGGTAATGAGTGATCATAGTGTATTGATCTTTGAGTACTTGGTAGAGCTAGGACTTATCTCCCCCAAAAAAAAGAACTAGAAAAGAAAAAGCTGGCATACCGAAAGAGGAATTATGAGGGGATGAGAAGTTTCCTAAGGGATATACCATGGGACACAGACCTCAGAGGTGAGTCTGTACAAGACATGATGGACTATGTCACCCAAAAGTGTCAAAAGGCAGTAAACAGGTTTATCCTGGCCCAAAGGGAAAAATCCGAGAAGCAAAAGAAAAATCCATGGTTTAACAGGGCATGTATGGAAGCAAATGAACTGAATAAAAGGGCGTGGAGGAACTTCCGAAATAACAGAACACCAGAAAGCAGACAGAGATAACAGAGAACCAGGAATGAGTATGTTAGTGTGAGAAAGGAAGCAGAGAAAAATTATGAAAATGATATAGCAAGCAAAGCCAAGACCGATCTAAAGCTACTCCATAGTCACACCAGGAGGACAACAACAGTGAAAGAACAGGTAATGAAATTTAGAACAGGCGAGGACAGGTATAATGAGAAAGACAAAGAGGTGTGTGTGAAGAACTCAACAAGAGGATCCAGGAGATCTTCACAATAGAACATGGGCAGATCACTGCGCTAGGAGAGGGGGCAGTAAACCAGGCGGCCTTGGATGGGTTCGAAATTACGAGAGATGAGGTCAAGAGACACCTACTGGATCTGGATGTAAGAAAGGTTGTTGATCCAGACGGGTTCTCACCATGGGTATTGAAATAGTGTGTAGAGGCACTCTCCTTGCCACTCTTCATAGTGTATAGTAGGTCACTGGAGACGGGAGACCTACTAGAAATATGGAAGGCAGCTATTGTGGTCCCAATATACAAAAAGGGTGACAGACAAGAGGCAATGAACTACAGGCCAGTTACCTTAACTTGTATATTATGGAAGGTGATGGAGAAGATCGTTGGAAAAAATCTAGTAACACATCTGGAGAGAAACGCCTTCGTGACAAATCGCCAACATGGGTTCAGGGAGGGTGAAACTTGCCTTACAGGCTTGATAGAATTCTACGATCAGGTGACAAAGATTAAACAAGAACGAGAAGGCTGGGCGGACTGCATTTTTTTGGACTGTCAGAAAGCCTTTGACACAGTCCCCCATAAGAGGCTGGTACATAAGCTGGAGAGACAGGCAGGAGTAACTGGTAAAGTGCTCCAGTGGATAAGGGAGTACCTAAGCAATAGGAAGCAAAAAGTTACAGTGAGGGGTGAGACCTCAGATTGGCGTGAAGTCACCAGTGGAGTCCCACAGGGATCTGTACTCAGTCCTATCTTGTTTCTGATATACGTAATCGTTCTCCCGAAGGGTATAGACTCATTACTCTCAATGTTTGCTGACGATGCCAAAATTATGAGAAGGATTAAGACAGGGAAGGACTGCTTGGGGCTTCAAGAAGACCTAGACAAACTAAAGGAATGGTCAAACAAATGGTTGTTAGAATTTAACCCGAGCAAATGTATTGTAATGAAGATAGGTGTAGGGAGTAGGAGGCCAGTTACAAGGTATAATTTGGAGATGAAATTCTTCAAGAGTCAGAGAGAGAGAAAGACCTGGGGGTTGATATCACGCCAGACCTGCCCCCTGAAGCCCATATCAAGAGGATAACATCAGCAGCATATGCCAGGTTGGCTAACATAAGAACGGCATTTAGACACATCTGCAAGGAATCATTCAGAACATTGTATACCACCTATGTCAGACCAATCCTGGAGTATGCAGCCCCAGCATGGAGTCCATATCTAGTCAAGCATAAGACTAAACTGAAAAAAGTTCAAAGGTTTGCCACCAGACTATTTTTTTTTTTTTTGGCAGGGATATTCCTGCGCGGGCCCTAAGCCTCTGGCTGGCCCACTAAGTGTTGCTTGTTTGTTTTACTTGGGCGGAGTATGAGTATTTATTACTGGTATGGTCGCTTTAGTAAGATTTTGCTATATGTGTTTAACAACTTCTTCTGCTCTGTTGAATCTAAGTTGAAATCTTAATGAGTTTGTAACTGTGCACTGTGTTAGATAATGTTCCAGAGGTCTGTCGGGCATTTCTCCACAGTGTTGACATGTCCTCTCATCTTCCGGAACCTGTAAGCCTATTTCCCATGCACATGGGTATCCAAGCCAGATGCGATGTAAGTGCACTTCTGTTGCTCTACTGCTCCCTTTCATCAAACTAAGTGGTTCATAGTTGGTTGAGTTCTTGTACCAACCCGCAGATCCTGATGTTGCAACTACTGTTTTGTGGTCACTGTACATCATTTGCATTGCTATGTTTCTAATTACTTTCTTAATCTGTGATAGACTCTGTGGCATGTAAATGTCTACATTTCTTCTCGCGGTTGCAAGTTTTGCAGCTTCGTCTGCAATGTCATTTCCTATTATTCCCACATGACTTGGCACCCAGTTGATAAGTACCTGTCGGCCTTGTCGTTTGAGTGTTTGCATTAATGATATGACATTTGTGCTCAGATGGATGTTATCACATATGTGTTCTTGTTGCAAGGTTTCAATGGCGGTTCTCGAATCAGTATGTATGATAACATGTTGTCGGTGTTGAGCAAGAGCATGTTCCAAAGCCTTTTGAATGGCTAGCATCTCTGTTTGTAAAGTCGAACACCCATTTGAGAGCCTCCAACTATGTACAGAGTTTCCTGCTTTAACTGCAGCTCCGGTTTCGTGTCCCTGCTGGTCTACTGATCCATCGGTGAAGTATGTGAAGCTGTCGGATGCCATGTTTGCTTCTATATACATCTGTGCAATGTTACGTAGCAGATGAGGATTTGTCTGGTTCTTTTTTCCTACAATAACCATAATCTTAAAGTCTGCTGGCGGAGATTCCCAAGGGGCTTGCATAACATAGTCTGCATGTATTTCGTCGACACCCTTCTCAGTGACTGTGTTTATTATATCGAATGTATTGATGTTGTTTATCGCACAATGGGTCCACCTGTTGTTATTGGAGGCTCTTCTGTCCAGAGTTAGTGCTCCAGTGATTATATCTTTAAGTGAACTGATTCTAGGTCTAGTCAATATCTTGGTCAGCATGCACGCCACCAGACTAGTACCCGGGTTGAGAGGTATGAGCTACGAGGAGAGACTACGGGAATTAAACCTCACGTCGCTAGAAGACAGAAGAGTTATGGGGGATATGATCACCACGTACAAGATTCTCAGAGGAATTGACAGGGTAGATAGAGACAGGCTATTTAACACAAGGGACACACGCACTAGGGGACACAGGTGGAAACTGAGTGCCGAAATGAGCCACAGAGATATTAGAAAGAATTCTTTTAGTGTCAGAGTGGTTGACAAATGGAATGCATTAGGAAGTGATGTGGTGGAGGCTGACTCCATACACAGTTTCAAGTGTAGATATGATAGAGCCCATTAGGCTCAGGAAACTGTACACCTGTTGATTGACGGTTGAGAGGCGGAACCAAAGAGCCAGAGCTCAACTCCCGCAAGCACAAATAGGTGAGTACAAATAGGTGAGTACACACACACACCCCTGTAGATTGACTTCCTTCATCCTCAGTTTCATCATCAGTTCTTTGATTGATAGCACAATCATTTGGGCTGGACGGTAGAGCGACGGTCTCGCTTCATGTAGGTCGGTGTTCAATCCCTGACCGTCGAAGTGGTTTGGCACAATTCCTTTCTCCCCATCCCGTCCCATCCCATATCCTTATCCTGACCCTTTTCAAGTGTTATATAGTCGTAATGGCTTGGCGCTTTCTCTTGATAATTTCCCTCCCGCCTTGTCTGATGTTTTCCTCGTCATGTGTTGTTAAGCAGCTTGGGTCGCGTCTGACTTATTTATCTAGACTTTTATAGATCTTTTCGTACTGAAGTACGCATTCTTGGTCCTCTGGTGCCTTCCTCTTTTTTCCTGCTGTTGTGTTATTCCGGAAGTGTTTCTAAGCCCTCGTACTTAATTGCTTAAAAACAAATGTGTGTTCTTATGTTTTCAATGGGCGAGCGCGAGATTTTCATGAACACATAATGTCAATAAATTTAATTACTTTCCAAATCTGTATTTTACCTTGGAATTCACTATCATAATTATGAAAATATATCATTAAAAATTACAGTTCGCCTTTGGATATAAATATCATTATGCTCGAAAGACGAAATACATATAGTCTTTAAAATCCAAATAGAGTAGTGAAATTTAAGAAAAATAACCAGCCCTAAAGGAGCATAAAATCTGCCCTTCTTGAAAACAGGATATGTACCCTCCTCTCCTCGCGAAAAATGTTCTCCACTTCCCAGAGAAAAAATGCATCCCTTCCGGCGGAGAAAACCTCCACACCTGAGGGAGGCGTCTTGCGGAAACAGGTTCTCAGGTGAAACCTGTGAAGAGGTTCACTCCTAGAGGTTAACTCCTAGAGGGTTTCTTTTATATTATACTTGTGTCGAGGTTGATTACTAGAGGGTTTCCATGTGACAATACTTGCGTGGAGGTGTACTTCTGTAGGTTCCTCTGTTTGTGAGTTTATTTATAAGTGCATGTTATTATTTTCCCCTTCCTGTCAAGCTGATAAACGTATATATTACAGGTCGACTTTAAGAGATAACGAGATAATATATACAAATCAATTCCTTGAGACGGGAGTCGACCTTACAGGGGAAAGCACCAAGGCATTACGACTATATAGCACTTGGAATGAATCAGGATAAAGATTTGGGATAGAACGTGAGGGAAGAAATGGTGCCCAACCACTTAAGGTGTAGAGCTAGGGTCTCGCGTCATGCAGGTCTGTGTTCAATCCCCATCCATCCATGTGGTTGGGCACCATTCCTTTCCTCCCGTCCCATCCTAAATCCTTATCCTGACCCCTTGTAAGGGCTATATAGTCGTCACGGCTTGGCGCTATTCCCCTGATAATGTCCTTCCCGGAGATATTATACTGTGAGAACGACCACACACGGGAAGGAGGGAGTTGGTGACCAGCGTGTGGAGAGTCCGGGTGTGTGCAACGACCTGCTCCCACTCCTGCCCCAGCTGTAAGAATGTCTAGACCGGGGGCGCAGCCCTCCGGTCGTTATGTTTGGCGACATGGGGTACCCTCTTCCCCCTGTCCGCCGTTCTTAGACAATTCGTCTGGAATTTTCTGGCTGGGCATCGTACCTGGCCGTGGAGGTGGTGATATTGGATATGTTCCGCGTCAATGTAGCAGATGTGTGTGCCGTCCAGCTTCTTACAAACCACTGGGCACTTGTCAAGTTCAGCTCTCCGGCTGTTTACCAGGACATAGTGGGCTGTTATGATGGTCGTTGGTTCACCCTCCCTGCGGACGGTGGTACTGTCTCTGTCTCCGACTGCTGTTGCTCCCTCAGCTATGTGGCGCTGCATGGGGTCTCTTTTGAGTTCTGATACATTACTTTGAGGTTACTTTGGTAAATATGGGACCGTGGTGTCCCTTGGGATGAACGGTGTCTCTTCCGGTAGATGGAAGGGGGTTCTCGAGGGGTACCAAGACTACGCCATGCGTCTCAAGTCTCCGGTTTTGTTGACTGTGACATTGATGGGGGTACACCATGTGCGCCTTCCATGCTGGACAGCCCAGGACATGTTTTTGGTGTGGCCTTGAGGGGCACCAAGCAGCGGCCTGCTGTGGTGTCGCGTCGGCTCCTGTGAATCTGTCTCGGGGCGGAGGACTTTTCCCCGTTAGTGGCTGCAGACATGTCGCCTTGTGGGGGTGTGGTGGGGGAGGTTCCCTGCCGTCTGCTGCCCCGGTGGTATTACAGAGTTTCTCGGCCAATGTACAAGTGAGTGTGGTTGGTGTTGTATGTGTGTTTTGCATTTTTTTTGCTGTTTTATTACTTTAGTATTCTGGTGTTTTTCTTTTGTGCACTATTGTAGTTTACTGTCCATACTTGGCACCCGTCTGGATAGGTTCGGTTTCTTATTACATGTTCCTATGTATTTTATTTTTTGTTCTGTTTAGGTTTTCACTTAAACGTTTTTTTGCTCTATGTGCCTTGTAATCTGTGTTCATTGTTATTGTGTTCATTGGTGTTCTGTATTTTACTGCGAAGTTTATTGTGTATGTTCTATGCGGCATTTCTGACTTCTGGAGTTTATTGTTGTGTGGTGTGGAGCTGATGCTCGGTTTTATTTTGGTGCTTCGGTACCTTTCTATTGTATGTATACTGTATGTATTTTGTTTTACAAAAAAAAAGAAAAGACAGGAACAATCACACATGGGAACGACCAGACACAGGAAGAACCACACAGTACATGTATGTGTGTGTCTACTGACTATTGAGCACTGGGGGAATAAGTGGGTTAGCTGATTAGGTTCGAACACTTCTGGTTAGGTAAAATCACCTCAGATTAGACGTTTGTGAAATCTTCAGAACAGACCGGGAGTTTTTATGGAGGCTGACTCCAAATACGGATTGATGTCTCACCAACATGATGAGACACATGAATAACGGGAGTAATTCCAGAGAACAGTCAATTGCTGGAGCCCAGTAGTTAGAGCTCGATCCATAAACATAAAACTTGGAGAAAACGACGGATAGAAAAACGGGATCCAAGAGCTAAGAGCTCGATCCTGCTGGCACAAAGAGTAAATAGCCTGGAGTTGACCCTGAGCAGCCGTGGAGTGCGGACGTGTCCCTCCGTGACTGCTAGGGTAGTTGGCTGTTTGGTCGCCAGGTGGCGGGGCGTAGCTGCCCTCCCTGTGTTGTTGCCTGGCTGGCTGTTTGCTGACGTGGCGGACCTGCGTTACGATGGGGGTCACCCTCCCACCAGTATTGCGGGCTCAGTCTGTGGGCCTGGAATTTTCAAGCCGGGCTGGGTACCCGGAGATTGCACGGGCATGTGAGCAGCTGCAGGTGCCTGTGATAGATATCTACGGTGTCGAGCTGGTGACGGCCCGTCGGGTGATACTAAAGTTCACTGAAGAAATGGCGTATCGTGCATTTCTCCGTAGGTACGAGGGGCGGACTCTGCCTCTACAGAATGGTGAGGGCACTGTTTCCATCTCGGATCGGAGTGGTGCCCTCACCTACGTCAGCGTCCATGGAGCTCCGTTAGAATTTCCAGAGGGTCTGCTACGGCGGTATTTCGGCAGGTTTGGCGCCATCGCGAGTGTGCGAGTGAATGTGGTGTCTTCGAGCCCACTTAAGGGCGTCCGGACGAACATTCGTACCCTGGGCATGAGGCTACGGGAGGATATTCCGTCCTCTGTGCGGCTGATGGGGTACACAGTTCGTGTATTCTACGCCCGCCAGCCTAGGACATGTTATCGTTGTGGCCTGTCGGGCCATCAAGCTGCTGAATGTTCTGCGCCCGCCTCTGCACCTGTGAACCTCTTCAGCGAGGAGGACTTTCCACCCCTTCCTGTGGAGGAGGACGCCTCTCCAGACGCGGCTGCGCTCCCTGGGTCGCATGATGCGCCCCCTGTGGTGGAAGTTCCCCCGTATGTCGCCGACCCTATTCCGGATGTTGCGATGCCCTCGGTGGATTCTCCTGCTCCTGTCCCTGGTGCTCCCGTGAGCCTTTCTGCTGCTTCCTCCACGCCGTCTGCGCACCCGTCTTCGGTTTCTGCGCCTGGCCCTGCGTGCTCGCATGAGACTTCGCCTCGGGTCCAGGCTGCGCTGAGTGCTGGGGTGGCTGTGGGGCCTCCTGTTGTGTGTGGTTTCGGTTCCCCCTGCGGTTGAGGCTGCTGCAGTCATGAGACGGGCTTTAGTCCGCACGGCTTATGATGCCCGTGGTTCTGGGTCCGCCTCCGGCTCTGAGGATGTGCGCCCGGTGCCAAAGCGGTCCAAGCGTTCTTCTACTGCATGGGCTGATGTGGAGAGTTTCGACGCCGATGGGTCTTCGGGAGATGAGGTGGTGGTCGCTGACGTCCATGTACCTGCTGATGCCAAGGATTGTGTGTATGATTCACCTCCGGTTTCTTCTGTCGGTGGTTCCCCGCAGTGGGGGGTGGTTGCTCCTCCGGATGTTGGTGAGGGGGGTGCTGGTGCAGGCCGCGACCTAGTGTTGGTCCTAAAGAAGGATGTTCGGCGAGGGGGGCCCCTGCAGGTGTCCCGTCCGGTGGTAGCTGCGGAGCCCTGTGGGGCTGCACAGGTTACGAGTGCGCTGCCCGTTGCCCGCGCCTGTAAGGAGCCACCCGTCCCGTTCATCTTAGCCTCCGGCGTGGCGTTTGATCCGGTGACCAACCCTTTGAATGTTACTTTTAATACCCGTGTGATGCCTGTTCCGTGTTGCCCCTCGACCGTCTGGGTTCCAAAGGATCGGGTATTTGTTGAGGGTGTGCCGCTTTCGATGCCCGATCCTCGGACGAGCTGGAGTCACCCTATTCCGGACAACCTCCTGTGTTTGTGGGAGGCGTATTGTATTCTTTTCCCGGCAGCGGAGTGGCCGGAAAAGTATGCGCAATCTTGATAGTTTGTATCGAGTGTGTATTGGACTTGGTATGTTCTGTGATGTTTATTGTGTGCCCTTCAGGCCGATGTCCCTGTTTCTTGTAATTTAGGCTACACCTTTTCATGCATTATGTTTCTTTGATTTATTGTATTATGTGCCCTTCTGGCTTTGCTGTTTGCTCTCTTCCGTGAGGGGTTATTGTGCAGAAATTTTGTTTTTTTTGTTTCTGTGTTGAATTGTTATTGTGAAGTGTTATTGTGCCATGTTATGTAGTTTATTATTTTTTGTACTCCTCTGCTTGCTCTGTGTTATTTGGTCTTGTATTTTGGGCATTGTTTTGCCTGTTTGCGTTTTTTGTTTTGATGGTATTGTCCTGTGATGTCGGTCCTTCTGGCCGATGTATGTTTTTGTGGTTTTTTTATGTACCTTTTATTGTATTTATTGATTGTACTTGCATGCTTGCATGTAAAAATAAATAAAAAAAAAAAAAAAAGGGTAAATAGCCTTCCCCCCCCCCCAATGCTCCATCTCTCTTCACCCTTCCTCCACCACCCACCAACCACCCCCCTCTTCCACAACCTACCAATTCCCTCCTCCACAACCCACCAACCCCCTCCTCTACCACCCTGTCAACCCCCCCCCCCCTCCACCCACCCACCAACCCCTTCCTTCACCAACCACCAATCTGTTAGTACTCACATTGTATGACGGTTAGGATATAGCCAATCACAGTCGAGTATGTCTCTGACGTCATTCCCTACAGAGCTGGTAGTGACCGCTCTGGAGGCAAGAGCATTATTCTCACCAGACCAGTCTTTTAAGTCTTTCTTGAGTCTGGTGTGAAAATTAATATTGGCAAGCCCTCAGCTCTTAGAGATATTGCAAATAAGCACCCTAATCCTGTAAGAAAGTCACTCATACCTTTTCTAAGTGTTGTTTCAGGAATACAGTAAAAGTTCAGGGGAAAATTGACCTTCCACTAAAGTTAGATGATATCACGCTGCCTATAACATGTTTAGTTGTTGACAATATCCATTTTCCTGGTGACATTCTCCTAGCTTTGTAAACCATGACCACATCATACCCTTGTGTAGCATGTATCAACAGGGCCATGAGTTCAACCTTAAATCAGACTACATTAATTTACAAGGATCTGACAAAGCTATGCTAGCAAGTCGGGGTATCGACA
>WNGS01169217.1:23048671-23065316 GCA_020271785.1 Procambarus virginalis
TTTTTTACTGCGAGCCGCGTGGCGTTGCAAAGTTTTGGCGGGATGACATTTCACAACATGATAATTGGCACGCCGATTTCCAACTGCCATACTTTTTTGTTTGTTTTTTTTTTTTGCAGGGATATTCTTGCGCGGGCCCTAAGCCTCTGGCTGGCCCACTAAGTGTTGCTTGTTTCTAGTTTACTTGGGTGGAGTATGAGTATTTATTACTCGTATGGTCGCTTTAGTAAGATGTTGCCATATGTGTTTAACAACTTCTTCTGCTCTGGTGAAGTGAAGTTGAAACCTTAATGGGTTCGTAACTGTGCACTGCGTCAGATAATGTACCAGAGGTCTGTTGGGCATTTCTCCACAGTGTTGACATTTCCTCTCATCTTCCGGAACCTGTAAGCCTATTTCCCATGCACATGGGTATCCAAGCCTGATGCGATGTAAGTGTACTTCTGTTGCCTTGCTGCTCCCCTCATTAACATAAGTGGTTCGTAGTTGGTTGAATCCCTGTACCAACCCGCAGATCGAGATGTTGCAACAGCTGAGGTGTGGTCACTGTACAACTTTTGCATTGCTCTGGTTCTAATTACTCGCTTAATCTGGGACAGACTCTGTGGTATGCAAATGTCTACAGTTCTTCTCTTAGTTGCAAGTTTTGCAGCTTCGTCTGCAATGTCATTCCCAACGATATCCACATGACTTGGCACCCAGTTGAGAAGGACCCGTCGGCCTTGACGTTGGAGTGTTTGCATTAATGATAGGACAGTTGTGATCAGATGTATGTTATCACATATGCGGTCTTGTTGCAAGGTTTCAATGGCGGTTCTCGAATCTGTATGTATGATAACATGTTGTCGGTGTTGAGCAAGAGCATGTTCCAAAGCCTTTTGAATGGCCAGCATCTCTGTTTGTAAAGTCGAACACCCATTTGAGAGCCTCCAACTATGTACAGAGTTTCCTGCTTTAACTGCAGCTCCGGTTTCGTGTCCCTGCTGGTCTACTGATCCATCGGTGAAGTATGTGAAGCTATCGGATGCCATGTTTGCTTCTATATGCATCTGTGCAATGTTACGTAGCAGAAGAGGATGTGTCTGGTTCTTTTTCCCTACAATAACCATAATCTTAAAGTCTGCTGGCGGAGATTCCCAAGGGGCTTGCATAACAAAGTCTGCATGTATTTCGTCGACACCCTTGTCAGTGACTGTGTTTGTTATTTCGAACGTATTGATGGTGTTTATCGCACAATGGGTCCACCTGGTGTTATTGGAGGCTCGTCTGTCCAGAGTTAGTGCTCCAGTGATGATATCATTAAGTGAACTGATTCTAGGTCTAGTCAATATCTTGGTGAGCATGAACGCAGCGATCCCTTTTATCCTTATTTCAAGCGACGTTAGCTTGGTTTCCAGTCTTAGGTTCAGTATTTTAGTCCATCTGGGAGCTCCTGTTATGATTCGCAATGCATCGTTTTGAAGAACCTCAACGTTCGCCCACTGGCCAGGAGAAAGAGTGAATAAGGCAGGCGCTGCATAATCAATTAGGGAACGAACGGCGTGTATGTAAAACATTCTTAACACTAACTGCCATACGTGTAATGGTATTCCTGGCAGTTCGAGGGAATTAAAAAATTCTGTTGGATAATTAACCGCTTCATCTGCTTCCTCAACAGTGTCGACGGACTTGTATATGCCTGACTCGCTAAGAATGTTAGACTGAATAATATTGTTAAGTTCGTGATCAGGATGCCTTGGAAATGTTGCACGTGGGAGTTTCAATGAATTGCATGATCAATGTCAATTTCATAGTCGAAGTAGCAGTTCTTCACCTGGTAGCAATGTCGCAGCTATTCTGGACGATGCAAGAGCTATGGTTATGCCATTTTGGGATCGAAATGCTGCCAGAATCAATCTAATTTGGAAGGTTTTACAGTTCCTCCTGGCGCATCTAAAAAGATTTCTCCAAACCCGTTATTGACAGTTTGAACTATTTGATTGTAAATGCCTTTTCACTCAAGCGTTAGATTAGGAATATTTGACTGCACATATGACAACAGATCACCCGTGTTGTAACTTTGCTCACGACGCAATTCTACATCGAACGAAGCAGCAGCAGATCGATTCGGTGATGGCATTTCCAATTGATTGAGGACTTTTTAGCGGTTTCTAAGAACAAATTTTCAATCAATATCAACGCTTCGTTGTACATTTCTGTGTGAAATCCATGTTCATATTTGAATTTTCTTTGCGTATTCGACGGACAATATCTTCATTATGTGCGATTTATATTTCTCCCAAAACTCTGATGGAGACGAAGGTGGTCAATATGATTGCAAACAATGCACGAATTTCATTTGGATGTGACGTGTTAGACGCGTCATTAATGCATACATCTCATTGTCGGTCGTTCTCCAATTAATTCAGAGCTTGACATGCACTACGGAAAGTGTCATATGTAACGCTATTGACAAATCTCAATTGCTGGAAGACGTTGATCCAGGTACATTTACCAACAGCATACGAAGAAAGAAGCATTCATCTTGATTGGGATGCACGGTGAGTGTCTGCCTATCGTATTTTATTTCAATATGCCAGGTTGTTCGTCGACTCGCTCTCCTCGTTTGCGTTGTTCAAATGATTTTCTACTCGCATTCTATGTGTAATATGTAGGCACTTCCGAACACAGCAGTGTTTTTGCAAACGCGTCATTTGACATAACGTGAAGAAAACAGTTAACGTTGTAGCCGGTGGATTCATGGCTGTTTGTTGCACATTTGCAGCTGTGAAATGAACGTGTTTTTCATTTCCTTCTTTTCAAAACAAAACTAAAAAATACTAACGAAATATTTTAATTCAAACGTAGATTAATCGACTCAGCTCAATTTTACCACCAATTGCACTAAAAAATAAGAAAAACAGGTAAAAACACGAAATGAAAAAATGAAAAAAGAAACAAATAAACTATACTCACGAAATGAGCATTATGGTAAACAACGCAGCTTAATTCCAACGCAATGACACACAAAATATTTAAATCCAAATAAAAATAAATAAAAATCTATGAACAAAATCAATTTATCAATGCAATTGGAAACATTGAAATGAAATCGTAACGTATTTTGAATAGCGTGTGTTGCTCTTACGTGCAACAGATGGAGCTGTTTTCCCAAAAAAGCAAGTTTTTACCTGTCACAGGTGTAGCATCTAAATAGTAGGTATATAAAAACACGCACGTATTCGAATGGAACGATGTGTCAAAATTTAAAAGTAATCGGAGAAGAACTTTCGGTAATTACAGCATGTGTTGCTCTTACGTCCTACAGATGGCGCTGTTTTAAAAAAAAAAAAAAAAATTTCCTGTCATAGGTGAGGCATGTATATAGTAGGCATATAAAAACACTCGTCTATACGAATGCAACGTTGTGTCAAAATTTCAAAGCAATCAGTAAAGAGGTTTCGAAGATTTCCCTCACTTGAAAAACACATGAAAATACAGTATTTAAAAAAAAGTTTTTTTTTTCCCGTCACAGACGTGACATCTATATAAAATGAATATATAAACCCGCTCACATGCGAATGGAACGTTGTGTGAAAATTTCAAAGCAATCGATAAAGAACTTTCGGAGATTACCGATTTTGAACAAACGAACATTTCCATTTTTATTTATATAGATATGACAAGTGTAGTGATTTCTCACAGCCAACACAGCCGGCGTGGTCGGGGTGGCGATGGTGGGACGGTTCCTCATCACCATAGCCATGAACTCTGGCCAACAGTACCCGGTGGAGGTGCTGCCCACGGTGGCCCGGGGCTCAGGAGTCTCCACCATACACACCCTCGGCTTCCTCACATTCTTCGCGTCACCTTATGTTGTCTACCTGGTAAGTTGTTCCACACTTTCCTACACTGATGAGAAATAACGTAAATAATATATGCATATGTGTGTGTGTGTGTGTGTGTGTGTGTGTGTGTGTGTGTGGTGTGTGTGTGTGTGGTGTGTGTGTGTGTGGTGTGTGTGTACTCACCTAGTTGTACTCACCTAGTTGTGCTTGCGGGGGTTGAGCTCTGGCTCTTTGGTCCCGCCTCTCAACCGTCAATCAACAGGTGTACAGTTTCCTGAGCCTAATGGGCTCTATCATATCTACACTTGAAACTGTGTATGGAGTCAGCCTCCACCACATCGCTTCCTAATGCATTCCATTTGTCAACCACTCTGACACTAAAAAAGTTCTTTCTAATATCTCTGTGGCTCATTTGGGCACTCAGTTTCCACCTGTGTCCCCTAGTGCGTGTGCCCCTTGTGTTAAACAGCCTGTCTTTATCAACCCTGTCGATTCCCCTGAGAATCTTGAATGTGGTGATCATGTCCCCCCTAACTCTTCTGTCTTCCAACGAAGTGAGGTTTAATTCCTGCAGTCGCTCCTCGTAGCTCATACCTCTCAGCTCGGGTACTAGTCTGGTGGCAAACCTTTGAACCTTTTCCAGTTTAGTCTTATGCTTGACTAGATAGGGACTCCATGCTGGAGCCGCATACTCCAGGATTGGTCTGACATATGTGGTATATAATGTTCTGAAAGATTCCTTACACAAGTTTCTAAAGGCCGTTCTTATGTTAGCCAACCTGGCATATGCTGCTGATGTTATCCTCTTGATATGAGCTTCAGGGGACAGGTCTGGCGTGATATCAACCCCCAGGTCTTTCTCTCTCTCTGACTCTTGAAGTATTTCATCTCCCAAATGATACCTTGTATCTGGTCTCCTGCTTCCTACCCCTATCTTCATTACATTACATTTGCTTGGGTTAAACTCTAACAGCCATTTGTTCGACCATTCCTGCAGCTTGTCCAGGTCTTCTTGAAGTCTCAAGCTGTCCTCCTCTGTCTTAATCCTTCTCATAATTTTGGCGTCGTCAGCAAACATTGAGAGGAATGAGTCTATACCCTCTGGGAGATCATTTACGTATATCAGAAACAGGATAGGTCCAAGTACAGAGCCCTGTGGGACTCCACTGGTGACTTCACGCCAGTCTGAGGTCTCACCCCTCACTGTAACTCTCTGCTTCCTATTGCTTAGGTACTCCCTTATCCACTGGAGCGCCCTACCTGTTACTCCTGCCTGTTTCTCCAGCTTATGCATCAACCTTTTATGGGGTACTGTGTCAAAGGCTTTCCGACAGTCCAAAAAAATGCAGTCCGCCCACCCTTCTCTTTCTTGCTTAATTCTTGTCACCTGATCGTAGAATTCTATCAAGCCTGTAAGGCAAGATTTACCCTCCCTGAACCCATGTTGATGGGTTGTCACGAAGTCTCTTCTCTCCAGATGTGTTACTAGGTTTTTTCTCACAATCTTCTCCATCACCTTGCATGGTATACAAGTTAAGGACACTGGCCTGTAGTTCAGTGCCTCTTGTCTGTCACCCTTTTTGTATATTGGTACTACATTAGCAGTCTTCCATATTTCTGGTAGGTCCCCCGTTTCCAGTGACTTACTATACACTATGGAGAGTGGTAAGCAAAGTGCTCCTGCACACTCTTTCAATACCCATGGCGAGATTCCATCCGGCCCAACAGCTTTTCTCACATCCAGCTCCAATAGGTGCTTTTTGACCTCATCTCTTGTAATTTCGAACCTATCCAAGGTCACCTGGTTTGCTGCCACCTCTCCCAGCGCCGTGATATCTCCCTGTTCTATTGTAAAGACCTCCTGGAACCTTTTGTTGAGTTCTTCACACACCTCTTTGTCATTCTCTGTGTACCTGTCCTCGCCCACCCTAAGTTTAATCACCTGTTCCTTCACTGTTGTCTTCCTCCTGATGTGACTGTGTAGTAGCTTTGGTTCAGTCTTGGCTTTGTTAGCTATATCATTTTCATACCTTTTCTCAGCTGCTCTTCTCACACTGACATACTCGTTCCTGGTTCTCTGGTATCTCTCTCTACTTTCTGGTGTTCTGTTATTACGGAAGTTCCTCCATGCCCTTTTGTTCAGCTCCTTTGCTTTCATACATTCCCTATTAAACCACGGATTCTTCCTTTGCTTCTCTGTTTTTTCCTGTTGGGCTGGGACAAACCTGCTTACAGCCTCCTGACATTTTTGGGTGACATAGTCCATCATGTCTTGTACGGACTTGGTTCCGAGTTCTGTGTCCCAATGTATATCCCATAGGAATTTATTCATCTCCTCATAGTTTCCCTTTCGGTACGCCAGCCCTTTGGTTCCCAGTTCTTTTTTGGGGGTGATAATTCCTAGCTCAACCAGGTACTCAAAGCTCAATACACTATGATCACTCATTCCCAAGGGGGCTTCCAACTTAACTTCCCTTATATCCGACTCATTTAGGGTAAATATCAAATCAAGCAAGGCTGGTTCATCCCCTCCTCTCATTCTTGTCGGTCCCTTGACGTGTTGACTTAGAAAGTTTCTTGTTGCCACATCCAGCAGCTTAGCTCTCCATGTGTCTGGGCCTCCGTGTGGGTCTCTGTTCCCCCAATCTATCTTCCCATGGTTGAAGTCTCCCATGATTAGAAGTCTGGATCCGTTCCTGCTAGCCACAGAAGCTGCTCTCTCTATTATATTGATGGTGGCCATGTTGTTTCTATCATATTCCTGTCTGGGTCTTCTGTCATTCGGTGGGGGGTTATATATGACTACTATTATAATTTTCTGTCCTCCAGTTGCAATGGTGCCTGATATGTAGTCCCTGAAACCTTCACAGTTCTGAATTACCATCTCTTCGAAACTCCAACCTTCTCTTAGTAGCAAAGCCACACCACCTCCTCCTCTCCCTTCTCTCTCTTTCCTCACTACATAGTAGCCCTGTGGAAACACTGCATTTGTTATGATTTTCGTTAGCTTTGTTTCTGTGAGTGCTATTATGTCTGGGTTTTCTTCTAGTGCCCACTCTCCAAGTTCACTAGTTTTATTTGTAATCCCATCTATGTTAGTGTACATCGCCTTGAAGCTCACTTTCTTCTGTTCATTTACATATCCCTTTCTTGGCGAGTATTCTACTGGTGTGGGAAGCTGTTCCGTGGGTGAGAGGATCTGTGAGGTGGTTTGCAGGGTCGCAGAGGGTTTTGGGGTGGGGGGTGGGGGTTTAAGGGAAGGGGGAACGGGTAGGGTGTGGGTTAAGGAGATAGGGGGGACATGGAGGATACGGGGTGAGGGGGGAGGAGGAATAGGGAGGGTATGGGATGAAGGGGGAAGGGGGACTGGGGGGGAAAGGTGGGAGGGGGGACATGATGGGAATGGGGATGGGGTGTCGGGGTCAGAATGGGGTGGGGGGGAGGGAGGGTTGGGTGGGGGCAGGTAGGGTGAGGGGAAGGAAGGGTTTCTATGCAGAGGGGGTTGGTGGTGTTGCCCCCCCCTCTGGTGTTGCTGGGATGCTGGTTTTGGGTTCCCCTCTTGTCTCTGGGACTGCTGTGTTGGGGGCTGTGATTTCCTGGTTTGCTCCTCTCTCCCTGCGCTTCCTCCTTGCCTCTGCTGCCCTGGCTCTCTCCTCCTTCGTCCTGTCCCTCTGCAGGAATACTTGTTTGTATCCCTCCACATGTTGGAGACGACTCTTCTTTTCTAGAATATCCTCCTTCGTGGTTTCGTTTGCAAACACCACCTTTACAAGTCGGTTTCTGTCCCTGTTGTACCAGCCCAACCTGAAAACCTTCTCAATGTTGTGTGCAGCCTCTTCCATCTGTAACCCCTTCAGTAGCCCATGTACTGCCTCTCTATCCTTGCCATTCCATTCTTGCCTGTTGGATCCTTCCTGTTCTTTGATGCCTACAACTACCACTGATCTCTTTCTCTCCAGCAGTTGAGTGGTGCACCTTGCTGCTTCCTGTGAGGTAGCAGCTTGCATGGCTACCTCCCTCACTGTGGCCATTGCTTCTGAGCTCTTTTTCAATATGTCCGCAAATGTGTCAGGTACAGAGGCATTTCCTTCCAATGTAACATTCCCACCTTCCCTTTGGATGATAATCTGATGCTCGGTCTCTTTATTTTTCGCTGTGAGAGATTTGATCTCCTCCCTTGCTGATGTCAGCTCACTTTGCAGGTTGTTAATTGTAATCCTCATTTCATTCATCTCCCTCCTGAATTCCTCCAGTACTTGGTGTAGCAATTCCTGCGTTTGTTCGCCCTGGCTGCTTCCCATAACCCTGTTTCGGCCTCCTGCCATTTTGCCCCTTGTCAAGAGAGGTAGCAAGGGAGAGAGAGAGCAAGAGAGCAAAAGAGAGAACAGGAGAGACCCAGAGAGAGCGAACAAGAGAGAGAGAGAGAGCAAGGAGAGAGAGAGCAAGAGAGAGAGAGCAAGCGAGAGAGAGCAAGAGAGAGAGAGCAAGAGAGAGAGAGCAAGAGAGAGAGAGAGAGAGAGAGAGAGAGAGAGAGAGAGAGAGAGAGAGTGCCTGGGATGGGGTTGAGAGGTGAGGTAAGGTCAGCTTACGGCAGGTAGAGTGAGGGAGGATTATGGGAGGTTTTTTATCCTTTTTCCACGAAATGTGTTAATCAGGGGCGCGTGTGTGTGGGGTGTGGGGTGCGTGTGCGCGTGCGTGCGTGCGTGAGTGTGTCCCTAGTTCCCGTAAGCGGTAACTTCTACCCAATGAGCCACGCTGAGATTTTAAAGATATATAATATCCTGAACAAGAATTTGATACTATTTACCTCACACTGTACACCTGATTAATTGACCAGAAAGGCGGGTACCTACCAGATTGTTTCCCGTTCACACAACTAGATGAGTGATGACATATGGTCGATGATGATGCTCCGTCGTCGGCTTCCACTAGGTGATTCACTAAGGTGTTCTTCTATCTACACAAAACTCTGGAGTCAGTCACTGTATCGTTGTGTTGCGGTTCACTAATTTACTGTATCACTGATCACAATCACCACCCAACACAAACGCTGTCCTCCACACTATGCACCGGTGATCCACTAGCTCCACTTTTGATTTCTTCGCACAATCGCTAGCGATATGACTATGCTATGTAGCACCCTGCTAGCTACACACTGCGAGAGGCCAAATACTATGATCTAGCCTCAATAATCCTTCAATGTCCCGTGAAATGTGTGTGTGTGTGTGTGTGTGTGTGTGTGTGTGTGTGTGTGTGTGTGTGTGTGTGTGTGTGTGTGTGTGTGTGTGTGTGTGTGTGTGTACTCACCTAATTGTACTCACCTAATTGTGCTTGCGGGGGTTGAGCTTTGGCTCTTTGGTCCCGCCTCTCAACTGTCAATCAACTGGTGTACAGTTTCCTGAGCCTACTGGGCTCTATCATATCTACATTTGAAACTGTGTATGGAGTCAGCCTCCACCACATCACTGCCTAGTGCATTCCATTTACTAACTACTCTGACACTGAAAAAGTTCTTTCTAATGTCTCTGTGGCTCATTTGGGTACTCAGCTTCCACCTGTGTCCCCTTGTTCGCGCCCCTCCAGTGTTGAATAGTTCATCCTTGTTTACCCGGTCAATTCCCCTGAGGATTTTGTAGGTTGTGATCATGTCCCCCCTTACTCTTCTGTCTTCCAGTGTCGTAAGTTGCATTTCCCGCAGCCTTTCCTCATAACTCATGCCTCTTAGTTCTGGGACTAGTCTAGTAGCATACCTTTGGACTTTTTCCAGCTTCGTCTTGTGCTTGACAAGGTACGGGCTCCATGCTGGGGCCGCGTACTCCAGGATTGGTCTTACATATGTGGTGTACAAGATTCTGAATGATTCCTTACACAGGTTCCTGAACGCCGTTCTGATGTTAGCCAGCCTCGCATATGCCGCAGACGTTATTCTCTTTATGTGGGCTTCAGGAGACAGGTTTGGTGTGATATCAACTCCTAGATCTTTCTCTCTGTCTGTTTCATTAAGTACTTCATCCCCTATTCTGTATCCTGTGTCTGGCCTCCTGTATCCACTGCCTAGTTTCATTACTTTGCATTTACTTGGGTTGAACTTCAACAGCCATTTGTTGGACCATTCACTCAGTCTATCTAGGTCATCTTGTAGCCTCCTACTATCATCCTCTGTTTCAATCCTCCTCATAATTTTTGCATCGTCGGCAAACATTGAGAGGAACGAATCTATACCCTCTGGGAGATCATTTACATATACCAGAAACAGTATAGGTCCAAGGACTGACCCCTGCGGGACTCCACTTGTAACGTCTCGCCAATCTGAGACTTCACCCCTCACACAGACTCGTTGTCTCCTGTTGCTTAGGTACTCCTCTATCCACCGGAGTACCTTCCCTTTCACTCCAGCCTGCATCTCCAACTTTCGCACTAGCCTCTTGTGTGGCACTGTATCAAAGGCTTTTTGACAATCCAAAAATATGCAGTCTGCCCACCCTTCTCTTTCTTGCCTTATTTTTGTTGCCTGGTCGTAGAATTCAAGTAACCCTGTGAGGCAGGACCTGCCATCCCTGAACCCATGTTGGTGCTGTGTTACAAAGTTCCTTCGCTCCAGATGCTCCACTAGTTTTTTTCGCACAATCTTCTCCATCAGCTTGCATGGTATGCAGGTTAGGGACACTGGCCTGTAGTTCAGTGCCTCCTGTCTATCCCCTTTCTTGTATATCGGGACTACGTTAGCTGCTTTCCAAATATCTGGCAGTTCCCCTGTTGCCAGTGACTTGTTATACACAATGGAGAGTGGTAGGCACAGTTCTCTTGCTCCTTCCTTTAGAACCCATGGGGAGATTCCATCTGGGCCTATAGCCTTTGTCACATCCAACTCTAGTAAACACTTCCTTACTTCCCCGCTGGTAATCTCAAAGTCTTCCAGTGGTTCCTGGTTAGCTATTCCCTCTCTTACCTCTGGAATTTCTCCTTGCTCGAAGGTGAAGACCTCCTGGAATTTCTTATTCAACTCCTCACACACTTCCTTGTCATTTGTAGTGAATCCTTCCGCCCCTATCCTCAGTTTCATAACCTGTTCCTTTACTGTTGTTTTTCTCCTGATGTGGCTATGCAACAATTTAGGCTGAGTCTTTGCCTTGCTTGCGATATCATTTTCGTATTGTCTTTCCGCCTCTCTTCTCATCCTGACATATTCATTCCTGGCGTTCTGGTATCTTTCTCTGCTCTCCAGAGTCCTGTTATTCCTATAGTTTCTCCATGCCCTTTTACTTTGCTGCTTAGCTAGCTTACATCTCTGATTAAACCATGGGTTTCTCATTTTCATTTCTCTGTTTTCCTTTTGGACTGGGACAAATTTGTTTGCTGCGTCCTTGCACTTCTGCGTGATGTAATCCATCATATCTTGAGCCGTCTTTCCCCTGAGCTCTGTTTCCCATGCTATTTCTGTCAGAAATTTTCTTATCCCCTCATAGTTTCCCTTTCGGTATGCTAACCTTTTGGTTTCGGTATCCCTCCTCGAGTTCAATAACCCTTCTTCAATCAGGTACTCAAACACCAGTACACTGTGGTCGCTCATTCCTACTGGGTCCTCAAAACCGATTTCTCTTATGTCGGAGTGGTTCAGAGTGAAGACTAGGTCGAGTCTCGCTGGTTCGTCATTGCCTCTCATCCTTGTGGGTTCGCCGACATGCTGGGTTAAAAAGTTTCTTGTCACCACTTCCAATAGTTTGGCTCTCCACGTATCCTCGCCTCCATGCGGTTCCTTGTTCTCCCAGTCAATCCTTCCGTGATTGAAGTCGCCCATGATGAGCAGGTGGGATCTATTTCTACAGGCAGCAGAGGCTGCCCTCTCAATTATAGTGTTAACTGCCATGTTGTTGTTTTCATACTCTTGACTGGGTCTTCTGTCATTTGGTGGAGGGTTGTATATTACTGCTACTACTATTCTTGGTCCTCCCATTGTCATGGTGCCTGCTATGTAGTCTCTGAATCCTCACAGCCCGGGATGGCCATCTCCTTAAAACTCCATTCCTTTCTCATGAGTAGGGCCACTCCGCCTCCTCCCCTACCTTCCCTCTCTTTCCTTATTACTGTGTACTCCTGGGGAAACACGGCATTCGTTATGATTCCAGAGAGTTTTGTTTCAGTGAGTCCGATTACATCTGGGTTCACTTCTTGTGCTCTTTCCCTTAGTTCACTTGTCTTACTTGTGATCCCATCTATGTTCGAGTACATTGCCCTGAAACTGACTCTCTTCTGCTTCTCCTCTGGGGGGGACCTGTGGGGTCTGGGGTGAGCGGGAGCTGGGCGGATCTGGTACGGGGAGACTGGTGGAGGAGGAAGGGCTTGGGGGGGTGGGGGGGGGAGGGGGAGGGTAGGGGGGTGGGTGAGAGGGGGATGGTTGGTTGATACCTGGTTGATACCTGGTTGATGGGGTTCTGGGAGTTCTTCTACTCCCCAAGCCCGGCCCGAGGCCAGGCTCGACTTGTGAGAGTTTGATCCACCAGGCTGTTGCTTGGAGCGGCCCGCAGAGCCACATACCACCACGGCCCGGCTGATCCGGGACTTCTCTTAGGAAACAGTCCAGTTTTCTCTTGAAGATGTCCACGGTTGTTCCGGCAATATTTCTTATAGTCGCTGGGAGGACGTTGAACAACCGCGGACCTCTGATGTTTATACAGAGGGTGGTTGGAGGGGGTGAAAGGGGGAGGGTTGGAGGGGGGTGAAAGGGGGAGGGTTGAGGGGGGTGAGAGGAGGAGGTTTGGGGGATGGGGGACAAGGGGGTTTGGGGGGACAGTAAGGGGGGAGGGCTTGGGGGGCATGGGGGGAAAGGGAAGGCTGAGGTGGGTGAGGAAGAGGGGAGGGTTTTGGGGTGTAGTGGACAGGGTGTGTACTCACCTATTTGTACTCACCTATTTGTGCTTGCGGGGGTTGAGCTTTGGCTCTTTGGTCCCGCCTCTCAACTGTCAATCAACTGGTGTACAGATTCCTGAGCCTACTGGGCTCTATCATATCTACACTTGAAACTGTGTATGGAGTCAGCCTCCACCACATCACTGCCTAATGCATTCCATCCGTTAACTACTCTGACACTGAAAAAGTTCCTTCTAACGTCTCTGTGGCTCATGTGGGTACTCAGTTTCCACCTGTGTCCCCTTGTTCGCGTCCCCCCAGTGTTGAATAGGTTGCCCTGTCTACCCGGTCGATTCCTCTGAGGATTTTGTAGGTTGTGATCATATCTCCCCTTACTCTTCTGTCTTCCAGTGTCGTAAGGTGCATTTCCCGCAGCCTTTCCTCGTAACTCATGCCTCTTAGTTCTGGGACTAGTCTAGTGGCATACCTTTGGACTTTTTCCAGCTTCGTCTTGTGCTTGACAAGGTACGGGCTCCATGCTGGGGCTGCATACTCCAGGATTGGTCTTACATATGTGGTGTACAAGATTCTGAATGATTCCTTACACAGGTTCCTGAACGCTGTTCTGATGTTAGCCAGCCTCGCATATGCCGCAGATGTTATCCTTTTTATGTGGGCTTCAGGAGACAGGTTTGGTGTGATATCAACTCCTAGATCTTTCTCTCTGTCCGTTTCATTAAGTACTTCATCTCCTATTCTGTATCCTGTGTCTGGCCTCCTGTTTCCACTGCCTAGTTTCATTACTTTGCATTTACTCGGGTTGAACTTCAACAGCCATTTGTTGGACCATTCACTCAGTCTGTCTAGGTCGTCTTGTAGCCTCCTACTATCGTCCTCAGTTTCAATCCTCCTCATAATTTTTGCATCATCGGCAAACATTGAGAGAAACGATTCTATACCCTCTGGGAGATCATTTACATTATCAGAACAGTATATCTGACCCCTGCGGGACTCCACTTGTAACGTCTCGCAATCTGAGACCTCACCCCTCACACTGACTCTTTGTCTCCTGTTGCTTAGGTACTCCTGTATCCAACGAGTACCTTCCTTTCACTCCAGTGTGTGGTGTGTGTGTGTGTGGGTGTGTGTGTGTGTGTGTGTGTGTGTGGTGTGTGTGTGTGTGTGTGTGTGTGTGTGTGTGTGGTGTGTGTGTGTAAATTAATAAATTGTACATAAATAAATTGAACATGCGTAAATTGTAATTCATGTGAACAAGAGCTAGAACACACCCACTCCAACACTCTATCTATATACACTATAATGATATGAGATACTCTTATAGTTGGGTACCTACTTCACACATTCACGAACATTGGAACACATTCTTGTACACTATCCAGAGCTTGTTAATGCAGGCTAGCCTCGCATCTAGTGTGTTCTCCACATTCCCAGACAAACCCTACGAGATGGAAATATTAGATGAATTCATAACTATCTCTTATACTCCTTCAGTGTAGAATAGGCTAGCAATATGTGGCTGTGCGTAACTAAGCTTGTTACAAAATGCCAAGACGCAGTAGGTTACACTTCTCGGTGTACATATTCATTATTTGTTGTTAGGTAACTTCAAATAAGTGTTGTTTGTTGCTGGAGATTTACAACGCCTTTAATTCCAGAGCGCGATGAGCCTCAGAGGACCACAGCGCCAGCTCTCCGAGGCTGCGGCAGTGGTGCCACAGGTCTTTGAATGTGTGGCTCTGGGCCGGCCCACCTCTCCGGCTCTGAAGGACGCCGGCCATCACTCTTGGATCACCTACCACCATCTTAACGAGAGGGCCAACAAGCTAGCCAGGTGCGTACGATAAACATCAGGGGCCAGATTCATGAAGCAGTTACGCAAGTACTTACGAACCGTACATCTTTTCTCAATCTTTGGCGACTTTCTTTACAATTAGTAAACAGTTAATGAGCTGCGGAGCACCAGGAGGTTGTTTATAACACTAACAATAGTTGATTGGGATGTTTTCATGCTTGTAAACTGTTTAATAAATGTAATCAAAGCCGTCAAAGATTGAGGAAAGATGTACACGTTCGTAAGTGCTTGCGTAACTGCTTCGTGAATCTGGGCCCAGGGAGGGTCAGACAATGATGAAACATTTAAGGAGTTAGTAAAAAGTCTTCTCACATTAATCGTAATGTCTTCTCACAGACATAATAACATAGGATAAAAACCCACACTTAAGTATTTGTGAATTTTATGTAAAGATTTACACCAAATCTTTCGCATTCTCGCTTTGTCAAGGTCTGAGTGTGTGGTAAGCACGAGACTTACATCTCACCGACTGCTGTCCAGTGAATAAGGCATTAGTCGTTGAGATATAAGTCTCGTACCTATTAACACTTATACATGTTTATTTATTTATTTACAAGAAGGTACATATGTTGTGAGAGTACATAATTGGTGTTGACCAGACCACACACTTACTTTGCTCCTCAGCTCTCTCTTGCCTATTTATTGCCCGTCTCTCTACTTCCTCATCACAATCGACTTGAGAATGGTCCAGGACGGACCGAAACGTCGTCGTCCCTTCACCTTCTAGTGTGTGGTCTGGTCAACATACTTTAGCCACGTTATTGTGACTCATCGCCTGCTACATAATTGGTGTTTGAGTATTACATTCTTGCAAGGCCACTGACACGCATAACGGACAGAGGTCCTTACTCTTATCAAATAAAAGTAAGAGTATTAATAGGTACCTTGTAGCTAAATTTGAATTCAAGATAATAACTACAATAGAAATTGAAAGCACTGTTTATTATTGTTCATTTGATAAGGTATCTTTAATAAGATACCACATGGAAGCAAGGAAATTGTTGATGTGACGATTTATATTGAATTTTGTAACTAGCTCATCAAGATTGTAACTTGCTTAGCTAAATGAATTGTGGGGTTCAGTCCCTGAGCCCATTATGTGCCTCTGTAACCCTTTCCACTACCGCCCACAAGATGGGTATGGGGTGCATAATAAATGAACTAAACTAAACATTGAATAAATGGTAAAATACTAGAATGGATAAAACAATGGTTAAAACAGAGTCGTGCTAAATGGGAGGGAATTATCAAGGGAAAGCGACAAGCCATTACGACTATATAGCACTGGGAAGGGACGGGGGGAAAGGAATGGTGCCCAACCACTTGGACGGTCGGGGATTGAACGCCGACCTGCATGAAGCGAGATCATCGCTTTGTACCACAATGGCTCATTTTGGGGTGGTTATGGTTTTTGTCATATATACATCAATGACCTAGATGAGAATATTACAAACCACGTCGTCAAATTTGCAGATGACACTAAGATTTATGGTAAAGTGGGAATGAAAATTATATTAAAGCCTTACAAAGAGATCTACAAGAACTCCACAAACGGTTAGAAGACTGGCAAATGCTTTTTTAATATCGACAAATGCAAGACTTGCATGTAAGGCATAACAAGCCTTACCACAACTACCAAATAATAACGTTACCTTGAAACAGATTGATGAAGGAAATGACCTTGGAGTCAAAATCCACCACCGTAATGAATATAATTATATAACTAACTGAACATTATATAACTACCAGTTGCACAACAGGTAGGAGGTGCAGTATAAAAAGTCAACCAAACTCTAGGAATAATCAGACGTTCCTTTAACTTTAAGGAAAAGAAGGTATAGTGATTCAACTAAAAATTGAAATGGGTAAATACAGGTAAACTGTATACATCTCTGGTGCGCCCCTCACTTGGATTATTGTATTAAAGCACGGAGACCTCATCTTCAGAAGGACATAGCTGCTTTAGAGAAAGTACAACACCGGTAACAAAAAATCATTCCAGATTTTTCATTCCAAAATAGTCAGCTTGTTATAGGGATGCATTTTGGGCAGGGTTAGTAATTCGACCTTGGGATAGGGGGAGGGGAGACCTAGATAT
>WNGS01169217.1:23065416-23086231 GCA_020271785.1 Procambarus virginalis
GAGTGACAATATGAAAGTGACATAGAGAGCAAGGCAAAGACTCAACCTAAGTTGCTGCACAGCCACATCAGGAATAAAACAACCGTGAAGCAACAGGTAATGAAACTGAGGATAGGGGCAGACAAATTCACTACAAACGACAAGGAATTGTGCGAGGAACTTTATAAGAAATTCCAGGATGTCTTCACAGTAGAGCAAAGGGAAGTCCTAGAGGTAGGAGAGGGAATATCTAAGCAAACACCACTAGATGAGTTTGTGATTACCAATGGTCAGGTGAGGAAGCATCTGCTAGAGTTGGAAGTTACAAAGGCTATAGGTCCGGATGGAATCTCAACTTGGATACTGAAGGAACGGGCAGAAGCTCAGTGCCAGTCATTCGCCATGGTGTAAAACATATCCCTGGTAACAGGTGAACTAAAAACTTGGAATACGTCTAATGTAGTCCCGACATTCAAGAAAGGTGATAGAAAGGAGTCACTGAACTACATACGACAGTCACTAACATACATACCATGCAAGATTGTGCGAAAAATGCTATTGGAATATCTGGAGCGGAAGATCTTTGCATCAAAACATCAGCAAGAATTCAGGGATGGCAGATCATGCTTCACAGGATAAATTTAATTCTATGACCAGGCAACAAACATCAGGCAAGAAAGAGAGAGCTGGGCAGATTGCATATGTTTGGATTGCCAGAAAGCCTTTAACACAGAACCACATAAGAGACTAGTGCACACACTGGAGATGGAGGCAGGAATGAAAGGGAAGGTACTACACTGGATAAGTTAGTACCTAAGCAGCAGAAGACAGCGGGTCACTGTGAGGGGTGAGGTCTCGGGGTGGTAAGGCGGTAACATAAACGGGGTGGTAACATAAACGATCAAATAACATTTTCATTTGTTTTTCAATTTACATGAAACTTACACTTTATATGTAAAGTATATGTCTCTAAACTCGGAACGTAGCGTTTTTTTTTCTAAGTTCATTTGTAACACTGTAAAGGTGTTTGGTTTAATTTTATTTAATACATACATGGAGATATATGAGTCACAGACAAGGATTTGACAGACGCCAGCTTGTCCGGCCTAGATCTCACACCTCTAAGTGTTAATTGACAACCAAGTGACCTGAGGTCAGCCAGGCGAATCTCACCTGGCTCTCGCTAATCTTATAATTGAGCCGGGTAGCCTTCAAACATGCCGACGTTTAAGGAGTGGCTGGTAGGGTGCCTGGGGCTATCTAACTTGTGGGCGGAGTTAGCCACTAGGTTTCCCAATATATACTCGGGGAGCTATCGAATCGACAGAGAAGAGGAGAAGGACAGCAGAAGCAGAGCCATAGACAGCAGCGGCCAGCCGTCCAGACAGGCGGTCTGCCGGCGGGGGCGGGACAGTCTCTGTCAACTACAGACCCCCCCCCCCTTTCTCTATTCCACGGAGACTCTTAAGACTCGGAGACACTTGGTGAGTTGAACATTGAGGGACTTTGTCGTGTTCACTAAACAGGTGTTGTGTGATGATCAGGGGCAGTCGAGTTGTAGGGTTCTCTAATTCTTGGATGATGACTCACTTTACATATATATATCTTCAACGTTTTTAATTGCTTAAATGATGATACTTTTTCATGTGAAATATAATTGAAAGTTATTATTTAAATTGTGTTTAACTTTGTTACCTGGAGTTTTGAGTTGAGATAAGAAAGTCTCTGCGGTTACTGGTTCATGAAATTAATGAGTACATGTTTAGAGTTGAAACATGGTAATAACATCTTTTGGTACAGACAAGTTCCATTCCTTGTCTTGTATGTAAATGATCTAGAATGGATGGTGGCAGCATTTTCTATTTTCTATTTTCTATTTTCTAATTTCTTCTTCTACTATCTTCTTCTACTATCATTTCCTACTTCTACTATCAGCCTTTTCTACTTCTATCTACCCTTCTACCTCTTCTACTTCTCATACTCACTTCCTACTTACTCGAATCTAATATTCCCCCCCCCCGTTACACATTTAATGATTTTTAATAGCAATAAACATGACATATTTGCATAATTTTGGGGGGGAAATTTGACTTTTTGTATTAGGAAAACTAAATATGTTTTGGAAACTCCCTACGTTCCGAACCTTTATTATATGCTAATGTGTCAGAAAAGTGTCATAGAATGATTATATCTGAAAGGTGTGTTTGTTTATTTACACTTGAAAATGTGTAAAATTCGTTGAAAAAAAACTAAATCTCCGTTTCTATTTACGCTGCAGTACTGAAACTTGGACCAATTGCAGCCCTTTTCATATACAACTATTAAAAAAAATATTGGTTGTTAACTTGTATACCACGTATGTAAGGCCAATCCTGGAGTATGCGGCTTTACCATGGAGCCCGTACCTTGTCAAGCACAATACGAAGTTGGAAAAAGTTCAGAGGTATGCCACTAGGCTAGTCCCAGAACTAAGATGCATGAGTTATGAGGAAAGGCTGCGTGAACTGCACCTCACGTCTCTGGAAGACAGAAGATAGGAATTGACAGGGTAGTCAAAGATGGACTATTTAACACGGGTACCCAAATGAGCCACAAAGACATCAGAAATAAAGTTTTCAGTGTCAGAGTAGTTAGTAAATGGAATTCACAAGGAAGTGATGTGATGGAGGTTGACTCTATACACATTTTTAAAAGTAGATATGATAGAGCTCGAGAAGCTCAGGAACCTGTACAACAGTAGATTGATGGTTGAGAAGCGGGACCACAGAGGCAAAAACTCAACGTCCGCTAGCACAATTAGGTGAGTATACACACACACACACACACACAAGTACACGCACATGCACACTCAATCATTCTGGAACAGTCAAATATTGGCTGAATTAAAGTAATATTTTATAACGAGTCAATTACAGTTGGAGGCGGAGATACAACTCTTAGGGTTTACCAGGTGTAAGAGATCTTAAGAGAGACCCCCTTGAGGAAAGAGGACGTTTCCAGAGTGGGGATCACCTGTCTTACCCTCATGCTGTATTAGCCAGGAATTCTACATATCTTACCCATAACACATGTCTAAATGCAATTCTATTCCAACAGGCCAAGTATGGATATTACCTGCCCTACGTTATCCTGGGTATCGTAAGTGTGGCCGGAGGACTTGTGTGTATTGTGCTCCCGGAGACGCTGGACCAAATCCTTCCCGACACCTTAGAGGATGGGGAGACCTTCTTAACTAACCAGAGTCTCTGTTACAACCCATGTGCCAGGTGAGCCAGAGTCTCTGTTACAACCCATGTGTCAGGTGAGCCAGGGTCCTCGGTCCTTCAGTTGTACTGGAGCAGTCAAACACTGCATGAATATTATAATTTAAACACGGGAACATCAACAGGAAATGGGAGGCTGGCAAAATTTTCTACAGCATTTGAGAACCTTTTAAGAATCTGCCGCTCGTGAAGCACAGAATAGAAGTTCAGGGAGCGCAGAGGTTTTCAAGATTGATTGATAAAGATTAAGCCACCCAAGAGGTGGCACGGGCATGAATAGCCCGTAAAGGTTTTCAGTAGTATTGGTGCCGTAAATAGGAAGGCTAGATTATGGGGATTGGCTCAGTTATAGGTATAGGCAAAGTTAAGGGGATAGATTAAGTTATGGGGATAGGTTAAGTTACGGGGATATGCTAAGTTATGGTGATAGGTTAAGTTACGGGGATATGCTAAGTTATGGGGATAGGCCAAGTTACTGGGATAGGTTAAATTATGGGGATAAGTTAAGTTATGGGGATATGCTAAGTTTTGGGGATAGGTTAAGTTATTGGGTTAGGCTAAGTTACTGGGATAGGTTAAGTTATGGGGATAAGTTACGAGATACGGTGAAGAAGCTGTCACCCAAGCAGCAGGTCCCCCCCCCCTCTACACGGCGCCGAAAGTCTCCAATGGAAAGGCAAACGCCAATACAGTTGGTCCCAGCGCCATCGCAGGAACTGTGAGCTCTGGAGTTTACGTCAAAGTTGGTAAAAGAAGGCACAGGAACTTCAACCCCGGAGACCGCCGTGGTCAGGGCCGGAGAAGAACTACCCCATCAAGGGCAGTTCTTCTCCGGCCCCGACCACGGCGGCAAGAACGACATCAGCCTCCTGAAGCAGAGCCTGGGCCGCACGAGCCCCAGGAGGTGGACCTCCGAGCTCCGCACCTACGGGTTCCAGACAGAGATCGTCACAGCCCCCTTGCACCCGAGGCCGGCTTCCTTCAAGGTCACGCAGAAGGAAGAGTGATAATTATTATTTAATTAAATTATTATTATTATAATTATTATTATAATAATTAACCAGACTCTGGCTTAACCTAAGGCAGAATTATGGGGGAATATGCTAAGTTACGAGGATAGGCTAAGTTAAGGGATAGGTTAACTATATAAGAACGATATACCACACCACACACATACCACCCCTCTACTATTTAGTACTAGCACTGCCTAGTACTAGTAATAGTTCTAGTACTACAAGTAGTACTAGTAAATTTCTGTACTATCTACTAGTACTAACAATGTTGTACTAGGCAGAGAAAACAGAGAATCTGAAGTAATCTGAAAATGTGGTTATAATATTCTATCATTCTTTCCCTGAGAATAAATCCATCAATCATATTATCTGAATATATATATATATATATATATATATATATATATATATATATATATATATATATATATATATATATATATATATATATATATATATATATAAATATATATATATGTTTGTGAACATTTGGATGTATGAGGGTAAAGGTTAATCTGTTTCACAATTATTTTCAGAAAACGGTCTGAATCCAAGGAGATTTTATCCAAGTAACTCTCCAAACAATCATCGACGTGTGGATATAAGAACAATTTACACATGTTTCAAAACAATCAGCGGAATAAGCAAACCTTGGCAAACAGGATATAGATGATTAAATATTAATAATTTGTTCAATATTTTAAGGCTTGTGTTACACGTGTCCTCCAGGTGTGTGTTACATGTGTCCTCCAGGTGTGTGTTACATGTGTCCTCCAGGAGTGTGTTACATGTGTCCTCCAGGTGTGTGTTACACTGTCCTCCAGGTGTGTGTTACACTGTCCTCCAGGTGTGTGTTACATTGTCCTCCAGGTGTGTGTTACACTGTCCTCCAGGTGTGTGTTACACTGTCCTCCAGGTGTGTGTGTTACACTGTCCTCCAGGTGTGATACACTGTCCTCGAGGTGTGTTATATCTTCAGCGTTCAGGAGAATAATGTCCACCACTGTTGGTAACCCTGGAGATCAACAGGAGTAGATGTATCAACTGTTGGTATCCCTGGAGATCAACAGGAGTAGATGTACCCAGTGTTGGTTACCCTTCAGAGCAACAGGAGTAGATGTCCCCACTGTTGGTATCCCTGGAGATCAACAGGAGTAGATGTACCCACTGGTCGTAACCTTTCAGATCAACAGAAGTAGATATCCCTACTGTTGGTAACCCTGGAGATCAACAGAAGTAGATGTGCCTACTGTTGGTAACCCTTGTGATCAACAGGAATAGACCGCAATACACGCTGTTGTCTGGCTCAGAGTGACATTCCGTTCGGCCCAGGGGACGAGGAACCAAGCAAACATATATAACGTTAAATACATTAAATATCTCCAGTAATTGGCATTTCTTTCAGCATTTTTGTAATGTTTACCTTAAAGCCCGTTTATCACAACTCTCGAGATGTTAATATTTTCTTGTTTGTACATTTATTTTCTTTTTGCTCTTTGTTTTTTAAAGAAGATTAATAATAGTAAATCGTACAGATTGCTTGTAATGAGTTTAATTGTACCCCAAAATGTTAAAATGTTATGTAAATGAAAGAAACCAACTAATATTGACACGAACAGAGCGACTACCAGCTTAACACTGCAAATTTGTACAGATTGACACGACAGAGCATTGATCACCGGTACGTAACGGCATTCAACTAACCACAGAATATTACTCATTGTGACTCTCGCTTCATGCAGGTCGGCGTTCAATCCCCGACTGTCCAGGTGGTTGGGCACCATCCCTTCCCTCCCCGTCCCATCCCAAATCCTTATCCTGACCCCCCTTCCTAGTGCTGTAAAGTCGTAATGTCTTGGCGCTTTCTCCTGATTGTTCCCTTCCTTCTTCATCAGCACATAGCTGCGTCTTGCATAACCTTGAAAATGACTCCATAGTTACTTACAGAAGTTCATTTTATAATTTGTACTTAGCAGTATCCAGCACGTTGACTACTAGTACTGAACATTGGTACTCAGCGGCTTCTTGTACATTATTACAGAGAAAGATTTATCGATACTGCTTCACATCATCTTGATATTCGGATCTACGCAACTTATTTGCAACACGCGACATGAGCAGCCGAGTCAAGCTCCGAAAAATAAATCAAAACATTTAGTTAGAATACTTATTGAATGGCGGAAAGAAAAATGGACTCCATCTGTCTGGTACAGAAGTCTCGACACTTTTCAGTACGAGAGACACAGCATATATTTTACACATTTTCGAGGGCCAGATAAAAAAAAATCAGTTTTAAATTAATGAATTAATTGTAATTGGATTTTTTTGGGGTAATGAGCATGAAATGATTTAGAACACAAGAGAAATGTGACTATTACAAAGTATGTCGTGCTTACAGTGGGACATGATATATAATGAGGAAACTTACACTGTGAAATTATATATAAAATGAAGAAACCTAAACTGGGAAATGTTATATAATGAGGAAACTAATACTGGGAAATGATATATAATGAGTAAATTTACACAGGAAAATGATATATAATGAGTAAACTTACACTAGAAAATTATATATAATGTGTAAACTTACACTGGAAAATGATATATAATGAGTAAACTTACAGTAGAAAATTATATATAATGAGTAAACTTACACTGGAAAATGATATTTAATGAGTAAACTTACACTAGAAAATTATATATAATGTGTAAACTTACACTGGAAAATGATATATAATGAGTAAACTTACACTAGAAAATTATATATAATGTGTAAACATACACTGGAAAATGATATATGATGAGCAAAAACGTCGCACTTTAGCAGATGTTTTGACGATTTTTTTATTTAAATGTAGATGACGAACGCCGGCTATTCATTTAATATTGATTTTATTTATTGAGAGTTAACATTTTTACCTGGAATTAGAATTTACCAAATTTTCTGGCAAATGATGAGAAAAATAATCACATTTCACGACAGAAATTCTGTGAAACGAATCAAATAAATTAAAAAGAACATAATAGTTATCAGTAAAGTTCGAACAACAATTAAGATATATCTTTGTGTGTGTATTCACCTAGTTGTATTGCCCAAGTTGTGCTTGAGAGGGTTGAGCTCTGCTCTTTCGGCCCTCCTCTCAATTGTCAATTAACTGTAACTAACTACAAACTATTTTTTTTTCCACACAAACACACACCCCTTCTAGGAAGCAGCTCCGTAACAGCTGTCTAACTCCCAGGTACCTATTTACTGATAGGTAACAGGGTCCTCAGGGTGAAAGAAACTTTACCTATATGTTTTTGCCTGGTCTGGGAATCGAACCCGGTCCACAGGATTACGAGTGCTTGGCGCTGTCCAATCAGCTACAAAACCCCTGTGTGTGTGTGTGTACTCACCTAATTGTACTCACCTAATTGTGCTTGCGGGGGTTGAGCTTTGGCTCTTTGGTCCCGCCTCCCAACTGTAAATCAACTAGTGTACAGTTTCCTGAGCCTACTGGGCTCTATCATATCTACATTTAAAACTATGTATGGAGTCAGCCTCCACCACATCACTGCCTAATGCATTCCATCTGTTAACTACTCTGACACTGAAAACGTTCCTTCTTACGTCTCTGTGGCTCATGTGGGTACTCAGTTTCCACCTGTGTCCCCTTGTTCGCGTCCCTCCAGTGTTGAAAAGTTTATCCTTGTTTACCCGGTCGATTCCCCTGAGAATTTTGTAGGTTATGATCAAGTCCCCCACGTACTCTTCTGTCTTCCAGTGTCGTAAGGTGCATTTCCCGCAGCCTTTCCTCATAACTCATGCCTCTTAGTTCTGGGACTAGTCTAGTACCATACCTTTGGACTTTTTCCAGCTTCGTCTTGTGCTTGACAAGGTACGGGCTCCATGCTGGGGCCGCATACTCCAAGATTGGGCTTACATATATATATAGTGTGCAAGATTCTGAATGATTCCTTACACAGGTTCCTGAACACTGTTCTGATGTTAGCCAGCATCGCATATGCCACAGACGTTATTCTCTTTATGTGGGTTTCAGGAGACAGGTTTGGTGTGATATCAACTCCTAGATCTTTCTCTCTGTCCGTTTCATTAAGTACTTCTTCTCCTATTCTGTATCCTGTGTCTGGCCTCCTGTTTCCACTGCCTAGTTTTATTCCTTTGCATTTACTCGGGTGGAACTTCAACAGCCATTTGCTGGACCATTCACTCAGTCTGTCTAGGTCATCTTGTAGCCTCCTACTATCATCCTCTGTTACAATCCTCCTCATAATTTTTGCATCGTCGGCAAACATTGAGAGGAACGAATCTATACCCTCTGGGAGATCACTTACATATACCAGAAACAGTATAGGTCCAAGGACTGACCCCTGCGGGACTCCACTTGTAACGTCTCGCCAATCTGAGACCTCTCCCCTCACACAGACTCGTTGTCTCCTGTTGCTTTGGTACTCCTTTATCCAATGGAGTACCTTCCCTTTCACTCCAGCCTGCATCTCCAGCTTTCTCACTAGCCTCTTGTGTGGCACTGTATCAAAGGCTTTCTGACAATCTAAAAATATGCAGTCTGCCAACCCTTCTTTTTCTTGCCTTATTTTTGTTGCCTGGTCCTAGAATTCAAGTAACCCTGTGAGGCAGGACCTGCCATCCCTGAACCTATGTTAATGCTGTGTTACAAAGTTCCTTCGCTCCAGATGCTCCACTAGCTTTTTTCGCACAATCTTCTCCATCAGCTTGCATGGTATGCAGGTTAGGGACACTGGCCTGTAGTTCAGTGCCTCCTGTCTAACCCTTTCTTGTATATCGGGACTACGTTAGCTGCTTTCCAAATATCTGGCAGTTCCCCTGTTGCCAGTGATTTGTTATACACTATGGAGAGTGGTAGGCACAGTTCTTTTGCTCCTTCCTTTAGTATTCAAAGGGAGATTCCATCTGGGCCCATAGCCTTTGTCACATCCAACTCCAACTCAACAACTATCCAACAACACATCTAAACACTTCCTTACTTCCCCGCTGGTAATCTCAAATTCTTCCAGTGGATCCTGTTTAGCTATTCCCTCTCTTATCTCAGGAATTTCTCCTTGCTCTAAGGTGAAGACCTCCTGGAATTTCTTATTCAGTTCCTCACACACTTGCTTGTCATTTGTAGTGAATCCTTCCGACCTTTTATAGAGGCGCATGGTATTGGGGGTGCTATATTAAGTTGGATTAGGGCATGGCTATTCCAAAGGAAACAGAGAGTTAGTATAAATGGGGTTAAGTCAGAGTGGGATAATGTTGTTAGTGGAGTGCCTCAAGGCTCTGTCCTGGGACCTCTGTTGTTTATAATATAACGGTGAAGTTGTATGGCTTAGGTACCTATATTGGGACTGGGTAACACAAGTTTACTCACAGTGCGAGTTTAAAGCACAAGGTAGGAAACTATTTAGATGAAATTAAGTACTTTTCAGGTTTAGATTTTAATAAGGCAAAAAATTGCATATCTTTTCAATTCATTAGGGAGTGAGTTCCATCGACTAGGTCCCTTTATTTCCATGGAGTGTTTATACAGATTAAATAGATCTGGGGATATCAAATAGATGTATATTTCTGGTGTTGTGATTATGGGTTCTATTACATATGTCAAGGAAGAATTTTAGATCAGGGTTTGCATTTAAGAACAGTTTTTTAACATGTTGAAGGCACAAGAGAATGTGTGGAGTGAGTTTATGTTTAGGGATTTAAACATGAGGCGGGGGGGGGGGGAGGGGGGGCTGAGTGTTGTCTGAAAGCAGAATTTGTTATTGTTCTGATAGCAGTTGTTGTTGTTGTTTAAGATTCGCCATCTAGAACAAAAAGTTCCAGACAGCACGGGCTATGGTGAGCCCGTAGTGAAGTCTGATAGCAGATTTTTGCTGGGTGATGATGGGTTTCAGGTAGTTTGTAGTGGTATACAAAGAATAATACTTGGAAGGGGGTCAGGATAAGGATTTGGGTGAGGGAGGGGGAAAAGGATTGGTGCCCAACCACTTGGACCATTGGGGATTGAACGCAGAAATGCAAGAAGTGAGAATGTCGTTCTACTGTTCAGTCCCAGTGATTGCTGATAAATAAACATCATCTCCATAACCAGTAGCCACCTGAAAATCCCGTACACCCAGGCCAACCTATCACAACCCGACTTATTGATATATCAATAATTTGAAATGAGAAAATGAGCTATATGCAAATTGCCTTAATACATTTTTTCTGTGCCATTCCACAACTCTTTAAAATGTTGTGGAAGTTTACTTTACAAAGTTTTAATAAACAAAGTTTAAAGTTTAGCTTAGTTTACTTTATGTTTAACAAAGTTTAAATAAAACAAATATATATGTATATATACAAAAGAATAGGGGTGGTAGGAGAAGAAAATATTAAATTGTTCAGTGAGGATCCACAAGGTCTTCTCTGAATACTCTTCAATTTCTTCTCCGAGTTATGGGTCCCTACAATTGCACCAGAGGTGGTACCGAAAAGTAAATATATATATATATATATATATATATATATATATATATATATATATATATATATATATATATATATATATATATATATATATATATATTATATATATATATATATATATATATATATATATATATATATTTATATATTATATATATATATATATATATATATATATTTCTATATATATATATATATATATATATATATATATATATATATATATATATATATATATATATATATAATACGTAAGTATAAGAAGTAGTAGTTTTTAATGTCAATTCCAAAATCCTGCGGGGTATCCTTTTCTATTTCAACAGTGTCAAGAGAAAGATATTAGCACAATGGTCCGGCAGGAGGAGGCGAGCGAGCCTTGATTACCGGAGAGAGGGAGCACCAGACAATATTTACATAGGAATCTTCTCCTGGACGGCCGTTACCTCGGTAAGAAACTGTTTCATCTGGTGTGTGCGTAGCGGGGCTGATGGGCTCTCACTGCACTAGGGAGACAACGATAGTTAGAAAATGGGTAAAATGACAGTTTATGTAGATCACTAATAATTTATGTAATTTATAAATTGTTTCTATAAATTCTGCCCAACCACTTAGGCAAGGCGGTAGGGCGACAGTCTCGCTTCATACAGGTCGGTGTTCAATCCCCGACCGTCCACAAGTGGTTGGACACCATTCTTTCCCCACGTCCCATCTCAAATCCTTATCGTGATCCCTCCTAAGTCCTATATCGTCGTAATATCCTGGCACTTTGCCCCTCCCCCTGACAGTTCCCTTCCCTTCTATAAATTTTCAAAATATGAGATCAGTATTCTTATATCCCAGTTAATATTTTGGTCTTAATGCAATCTTGAGGTTATCTTGAGATGATTTCGGGGCTTTTAGTGTCCCCGCGGCCCGGTCTTCAATCAGGCCTCCATCAATCCCTATAATTGCACCAATTGCAATGCTTACATTAACTACTGTCATTGTTAATTACGTCATGAGTGCCTTCCTTGTGATTATCATTATTGCCATGCTGGGGTCTGGTGGCAGGGGCTTAACCGCTGAGTGGACAGCGTTCGGGATTCGTAGTCCTATGGTTCCGGATTCGATCCCCGGCAGAAGTGGAAACAAATTGGCAGAATTTCTTAAACCCTGAAGCATCTGTTCACATAGCAGTAAAATAGGTACCTGGGAGTTAGACAGCTGCTTCGGGCTGCTTCCTGGGGATGTGTAACAAAAAGGAGGCCTAGTCGAGGACCGGGCCGTTGGGACTCTAAACCCCGAAATCATCTCAAGATAACCTCAGGATAGATTCTTTCAACAATGCATTTTATATATTCATTAAAAGTATGCTCAACCAACACATTTGTCTCCACATAACCATCAGATTTGTAAGTGATGATATAGTCATCATATGCATGTTATTGCTCATATTTTGTTAAGCGCCACTGAACGTTGGTGTTCCGAATGGAATAATATATTGTTTTTAAGTGATCGTGCCAACAATCTCTGTATTTTCTATTTTTTTACAATTGTCATTCAGTTTCTCTAAATTTCATAGATATTGTTTCAGTTGGTTGGTCTTCGTAGTGACTATTAGCATCTTTAAATTTTATCGACCTCTGTCTTTTACTGATACCCAAATCAGGATGGGTCACCTGATTTACATTTTAAGACACTTTTGGAGGTTCAAGCACTCTGAAAACTCAGATTCAGGGATGGAAGCATTGCAGCGACTGTATTAACATCTCCTGTCATAATATCATGTCAATTGCCATTGTCTTAAGAGTCGTTCAATTCAAATCAGTCACCCAGGGCCAGATTCACGAAGCAGTTACGCAAGCACTTACGAACATGTACATCTTTTCTCAATCTTTGCAGGCTTTGTTCACAATTATTAAACAGTTAAAGAGAGCCGAAGCACCAGGAGGCTGTTTATAACAATAACAACAGTTGATTGAGGAGTTTTCATGTTTGTAAACTGTTTAATTATTGTAACCAAAACCGTCAAAGATTGAAGAAAGATGTACACTTTCGTAAGTACTTGCGTAACTGCTTTATGAATCCAGTCAAGGACTATTAACTAACTGGTACTGCGCTAACTCTGGCTATCTTCGTTCCTATGTTTGTGTTAAATATATGATGTGGTCTACTTACCAACGACGGCGAAACATACGCAACATATAATTCATTTAGGAGCCGTCTTCTAACGCCAAATGTAGGTAAATTCTAATCGAATGCACTAATCGAAAGCTATCACATTCTTTACTGTTAGGTGAGTCCGGATTTTCTGCATAAATTATTTCAGACCGAAGGTTGAAAGTTGTCAATACGTCATGTATTATGATCAGGTATTATGTAGCAATGTGAGAGGATCTCCAATTGCTTCTGTTCACTGTTTTGCAGACGCAGAACATCGGGTTTTGTGCTAATGTTGCAGTATGGTGGAGGAACAATGTTTACGTAATTTCTATGAGAATTTGTAGGGAGCCGGTCGGCCGAGCGGACAACACGCTGGACTTGTGATCCTGTGGTCCCCGGGTTCGATCCCGGGCGCCGGTGAGAAACAATGGGCAGAGTTTCTTTCACCCTATGCCCCTGTTACCTAGCAGTAAAATAGGTACCTGGATGTTAGTCAGCTGTTACGGGCTGCTTCCTGGGGGTGGGGGCCTGGTCGAGGACCGGGCCGCGGGGACACTAAAGCCCCGAAATCATCTCAAGATAAACTCAAGATAAATCGGCCTGTTTGCTAGTGAATAGCATCATGGTGTGAACTTAGCGCTATGCAAACCTTCTTTTGACGACTGGAAAGTTTTTGATTGATATGGAAGAGCTAAATGGTAAGGTTTCTATGGGTTGTGCGTGCCTTTCGTCTTTGTTTTATAGTATGGCAATATATTTCAAAGTCAACTTAATGGTCACAATAACGCCATTTCTCACTTGAATACTGCTCTGTCACACTTGATGGTGTCTGCGGCAGTAATGTGATTTTTCTGTCTCATCTTGACTTATGTGTCTGACTTTTAATATCTTTTGTAGAATAATCAAATTATTTAAAATACAAATCATTTTTATGAAAAAGTAACCGACAAAATTCTAATAGAATCATTATCTGCACCTAAGGAACTAATTGTATAAATGAGTTTCCTGAACTACTATAAATACAAGTGGATTAATTCTAATTGTATTCTTTTCCGTTTATCTGTTTTTAACTTTCTTCCAAAATCCATTAGCATCGCATCGTCTCGTAGTTTTCTCAAGACGGTCACGTCGGTAAGTAAACTTTGGTTGCTCTGTTTCCAGGCTTCCTTAACAACATCTATCAATTCCTTCTTTGGTCATCTAGTCTTCTTCAGCCTTCAGTGTGTGGACCATTACCCGTGCTACAAGGCCTGCTCTTCCTCTTGGCAGCCTCCCAGAATACCAAGTTCGTCCAATCTGATAAAACTCTTTGCTAACTCTTCCACCTCAAGGTTCTCCAGCATCTCTTTCCGTATTACTTCATCTATATCTGATAATAATAATACACCGACAATTATAGCTGTTGATCTATAACCAGTATAACTATTCACAGAGAGTAATCACACTAACGTGATGTATCAGTGAGAAAATTCGCACTAGCCGTGATGAGGATTCGAATCTATGTGGTAGGTAGTCACGCACACGCCCCAGACAACCAGGCCACGACATGGAAAAAAAATTGCTTCCTGGAGTTCTACTGAACACATGAGGGTTTCCTAAAGTTTCCACTGAAGCCTCCTGATCCCTTCTAATTGCTACATAGTCGCAATGACTTGGTGCCTTATCTTGATAATTATCTTATCTTCCACTGAAGATGGACCAAGATTTTTACACAATCCCCCCCCCCCACCCCTTCCATGCACTCTGGCTCAGTCATCCAGGAATGTTCTACCTCTGAGGCTCCTCTCTCAGAACACAGAGTAAATAAACTAACGCAGAACGTAACGTGTTTAATAAAACTCCAGGTTGTAATCCTGTTTACCATGTCGTGGCCTTGTTGTCTGGGGCCGAGTGAGTGGGAATACCCACCGCATAGGTTCGAACCCTTATCACAGTTTCTCTGGATTTTCTCATTATTACCATTAATAACTATTAATGTCAGTATAATTATTATTATTTGTTTAAGTGTTACACTAATATTAATGTAATTACTAATACAATTGTGTGTTCCAAAAGTTACCTTTCTATTTATTCAATAGTTTTACATTGTTTGTTTTCAAATAACCAATGTAATAATTCATTGTGCCGGGGGACATGAAGCCAGACTGTATTCTACACGTTTTGACTTTTATCAAGGTCTAACCCCCTTACGCCCCCCCCCCAGAGCCGAATTACTTGCCTCGTACAGGATGCAACCCCTCAACAAGCTGCCAACCACTTGGGTCGGACGGTAGAGCGACGGGCTCGCTTCTTGCAGGTCGGCGTTCAATCCCCGACCGTCCAAGTGGTTGGGTACCATTCCTTCCCCCCGTCCCATCCCAAATCCTTATCCTGACCCCTTCCCAGTGCTATATAGTTGTAATGGCATTGCGCTTCCCCCTGATAGTTCCCTTCCCTTCAACAAGCTGACAAACTCCTGAGAATCTACTCTTTGCTAGATGAACAGTCCCATTAAGTGAAAGGAAATGTTCCAACTTTTCTGTTTGCCCGGGATTCGAACCCGGAATTCACGCTTGTGCGTCGAGAACGAACCCGACTGCACTACCGGGACCTAACCCGGTATAGATATCACCCATTTAAATTGCCCAATTAAATTATCCATTTAAATTGCCAATTAAACTGCCTAGAGGGGGGAGGGGGTTGCCTGGCGATGCCCGCGTAGTGTAGATGGTTACAGTGGTGGTGGTTGTGTAGTGTAGATGGTTACAGTGATGATGGTTGTGTAGTGTAGATGGTTACAGTGATGATGGTTGTGTAGTGTAGATGGTTACAGTGATGATGGTTGTGTAGTGTAGATGGTTACAGTGATGACGGTGGTGTAGTGTAGATGCTTACAGTGATGATGGTCGTGTGTAGTGTAGATGGTTACGGTGAATAAGTGTAGATGTGTCCTCCATTTCTCACCCGAGCAACACCTCTCTCACCCGAGGTGTTTCTCTCCTGTGCAACACCAGGAATATCCCCCCATCAAGTACCATTTAAATCTGAATTGAAGAGCAAATATTTACAAAGTTCCCTCCTAAAATTCTAATTGATCCTATTAGACAAATAAAGGCAGATGGGCCAGTTTTTGCCAGTGTGTCCAAGCAGTCTTTCAGGACGCTGGGCCCACTAGCATGATAACTCTCGGACCAGCAGCGACGCAGACCGTGCATGACTCTCGGACCAGCAGCGACGCAGACCGAGCGTGAATCTCGGACCAACAAGCGATGTGGACCGAGCGCGACTCTCGGACCAACAGCGAAGCAGAGAGTGCATGACTTTAGGACCAACAAGCGATGCAGACCTAGCATAAATGCAGACCAACAGTCCCACATGTTAACTGACTAAGGCCAGAATCTTTTCGTAACTTCATCACACGGCCGTGATCATCACTGCCACAGTCCCCCGGATCTACCACAGCCCACTCCGGGATCTGTACCCCAGGGGACCCACATATGAGATCACCAGGAGGGTCCACAACACACCCTCCATTGCCCGGCACCGACGGGGCCACTACGGACACAGCTACACCCTCACCATCACATACACCCGCAGCAGGCTCTAACCTCTGCACAGAAGGCCCTCGGTCCCCAGAGCGACCACTCCTGGCAGTCTTCCGGCGCTTCGTCTGAGAGCCAGGTTGGCCCGGGACAGCAGTGGTTGAAGGACGACGAGAGGGGCGGCCCCCTTCCAAGAACTCATCCACCTCCAAGAGCTCCACACCAAGGGCAGATGCACATACCAATGCAGGCGCACCAGAATCTGGCGCGACATCATCCACCGGCGACAAAACAGGGCCATGCCCCATCGAAGCGTCAACATCTACGGCGATGGCAACTGGAGGAGGATGCACCTCCACATGCGTGACCACCGCACTACCGCCCACCACAGGGGGTTCCATAGACACGTACGTACTGGACCCGGCACGTCAGCACCAGTGGGGCGCACCGCACCCACAACGCCAACATCACCGGCAGGTTCAGGGGGGAGGGTTCAACCCGGTAGGACCATCCCCCAGGTCCACAAGGCCATGTAGAGGCGGGAAATCCTCTTCCCGGAAGATACTGACCAACCGGACGGTGCCATTACGGCAACCCGCAGCCTGGTGTCCAGCCATACCGCACCGAAAACACATGCGCTCCTGTCCGGCATAAAAGCACTGCACCTTGAACCCCAGCAGCTCCATCGACGACGGGATCGCCTTCCTCAGCTTCGTGGTAAAAGTGCGGGTACCAACCAGGACGCCACGGAGACGGCCAGACCTCAGCACATTCGCCCGATAGGCGAGAACACTCCCATAACCCCCAAAGAACCGGCGGAGCCGGCCCTCCGGGAACTCAAACGGCAGCCCCCGAACCACCACAAACGTCACCGGAACGCATTAATCCGTTACACAAACCATACCCGCCCCGCCAGGCAAAGGTACAGTACGCCCATCAAACTTGTCCACCACATGCCGGTACACCACAGCGTCAGTCAGCTTAACTAAAGCCCGACGTTCCCCATCCAGCTGCACACCACACACATCCGCAGCAAGAACACCCAGCACATCCAGGAGAGCGATCTCCAACAATGAGTAGTTCACCAGACCAGAGAATGCCAGCTCAACCATATGCACACGTTTCAAAGGTGGCATGGGCAACGCCATCTTGGCTGTGCATTGGCAACGCCAATGCACAGCCAATATGAAATATCTAGATAAACAAAGAAAATTGAAAAAAAATGAGAGAGAATATTGAAAATAGTTGAGATATATCTTCATCCCTAGTTAAGAAGTCATTCAAAAGCTGAGGAGCCATGATGAAACTAGGAAAAGATCATTAAGATCATTCATTTTATGCTAAAACCATGTTCAATCAACACAGGGAGATATTTCCCCAAGAACTCCATTCGCCCAAATTTTGATGAGAATTCAATCACTTTTGGTAGAAAGTTCATCTAACATTGTGAAAATGATCTGAGAACAGTAAACGGCGTTTCAATCTACCAATAGATAATATTCAACCAACAGTAAGAGAGTAAACAATCAACACTGGGAGAGTACTCAAGAAATAGTGATAGGGTAGTTAATCAATAGTGACGGTAATCTACCAACATTGAAAGAGTAATCAACCAACACTGGAATATTATGATTACTAACATCTTTATTGACAAAATTATTTACATTTTTGCCTAATCTGAGGATTTCAATTAATTCCTATTAATGTGAGGATAATGGTGGTATTCACTGTTCTGCAGGACAGAGGGCCATACACAAGACAATAAGTCTAAACTGTAGGCTGAAGCACATGTATATCATGGTTACAATCAATGTTTTAATGTATGAATATGTGAAAACAACATTCTACTGTGCACTGCCACACAAGGGCAGGGATGGGTTCATAAGTGATGCAGCTTAGAAGTAATATAAATAAAATTGTTCTTCATTCTGTAAAATGGACAAGCAAATTTTGGATAAATTGTTAGGATGTCATCCAGAACACCTGAGTCAATGAAATAATTACACAGTTGGTGGTACAAGAGGCCAGGAGGTCTAAAGTCTTTTACGGTTTCACATTCAACAATATAGTGTTCTGGTGAAAGCATTAAAGATTTGTCACAGAGTTTACAATCTGAGTATTCTGGTAGTGGTTCAGCCTCACTAACTTGCCAAATGTGCCTATAGCCAAGGCGAATTCGCGCATCTAAAATCTTTTACGGTTTCACATTCAACAATATAGTGTTCTTAGTGAATGCATTAAAGGTTTATCACAGAGTTTACAATCTGAGTATTCTGGTAGAGGTTCAGCCTCACTAACTTGCCAGATGTGCCTATAGCCAAGGCGAATTCGCTCAATGACAACATCACATTGCCTGGTCCGGTTACTGTGCTGACCATACAAATACCTATTATTACAAAACTTCTCATTGCTTTTAATACTGCAGCTTTCAGGTCTCTGGGCATTTCTTAGTTTTTCTAAATCTGTATTAATTTCTTTAATTTGTATGCTTCTAATAATTGCATTAGATAGTCCAAAGTCATAATTAATGTTTTCTTTCCTGCAAGCTTCATTGGCCAATCGATCTACAAAGTCATGTTTTCCAACTCCAACATGGGATGGGATCCACACAAATTTTAAACAATAGTTATTATCATTGGCAAAAAATACATTTCATTTAATGTTACAAGGGACTTCCGACATACATTGTGATGAGTTATTTAAGGACTGCAGAGCACTTTTAGAGTCACAGAAAATAACTCCACCACCGCTTAAGGTATTCAGTGGCTAGATGAATACCCAATAGCTCAGTCTGTGTCGTGCTTGCCCAGTCGTTCACTCTCTGTGTACTAGACTTGATCATTTCATTCCCTTTATATACTGCACATGCACAACCTGCTCTACCATTGCCTAACTGCACAGAGCCATCAGTACAGGCATAGACTCAGTCGGTTTGAGATTTTGAAGATGACTGTCAGCATCTAATGTTATATATCTCATAGTTACAGTGTTATACATTTGTTTTACGCTTATGGGGGTATAATGCAGAGAGACCTGAATATCTATCCAAAAAGAGATATAGTGAACAGTTTTATCAGGATTATGAGATCCATTCAGTTTCAGAAGATTATAGGCACAACAACTGAGCCACACACTGTAAGGAGCTTTTTGTGACTGATTGAGGGAGCAGTCAGAATTGTTAAGAATGGATCTCAATTTGATTTGAATAGAGCTAGGAGGACCATTATTTTTCAAAGTTTTGGCACAAAACATAATACTAAGAAGAACTATTCTTTCGTAAATGGAAGGCAATTTTAGTTCCTATCTCATGTTAACAATTCTGACAGTTCTAGGACAACCCAGGATGATGCGCATTGCATCATTCTGCACAACATCTAGGTCTTGTAATTGTTTAGGAGAGGAGAGAAAAGGCATAATAATCAACAACAGATCGTATATAGGCAATATAAAAACTACGAGCATATTTTATGTTAATGCCAAACCCTTTGCCCACAAGAGTTTTGAGAGGTTTAAGACGCCCGACAAGTTTTTTGCGCAGGTTGTTGATGAGATTTGCATCATTAACCTCAACTCCAAGATATTTATAAGACTCACAAGTCTCCACGGGGACTCCATTAATAGTATAGTTAACATGAAGAGAATGGGGAATAAGAACCCTTGTTTTATCAACAGAGATTATGAGGCCACATTCTACTACTTTCTTGGAGAATGCATCAAGTAATACTTGTATCCTTGGTATACTGTGTGCCATAATACAAATATCATGAGCATAACATATAACAGTTTCCGTAGGTTGTACAGGTATGTCATGGATAAGTTTGTGCATAAGTATATTGAGGAGCATAGGCTTAGGACACCACCTTGAGGTGTGCCTAGTTAGAATGCATCTGTTCTTGTACTTTTAACTCCTTTAAATAGGACACTAGCACGCCTGTTGGATTGGCAGCTCTTTATCAAATCAGAAGATTACCTTTGATTCCAAATTCAGCTGTTGCTCTAATATTATTTCCACATTCGCTACCTCGAAAGCAGACTTTAGGTCAATAAAGACTGCCTGTGTCCCATCCTGGGAGTTTACAAAATATTCAGCAAAGCATATTTGTGTGCTACACTTAGGCATAAAACCCACATAGGTTAGGGGCCAGTTTTTCTTTGACCTGAAACATGACACGATTGAGAACAATTTTCTCCAAGACTTTTCACGTGCAAGATGTAAGGGAAATAGGTCTGAATTTTTGAGAGTTAGGTTTAGAAACTGGTACTATGAGACACACTGGAAGAGTAATCAACCAACACTGAGAGAGTAATCAACCAACACTGGGGAGTAATCAACCAACACTGGGAGAGTAATCAACCAACACTGAGAGAGTAATCAACCACACTGAGAGAGTAATCAACCAACAC
>WNGS01169217.1:23150602-23183829 GCA_020271785.1 Procambarus virginalis
TCCCTTATCCGCTTCCTGGCGCTGCTGGGTAACAAAATCCATCATGACCTGCACATTCTTGTCTCTAAGTTCTGTTTCCCATGGTATTCCCCTGATTAAGTTCGTCATCTCGTCATATTTTCCTCTTCGGTAATTCAGTCTTTTACCCTCCACTCCCATCCTTATATAGTTATCCTTACCTCCACCAAGTACTCAGAGGTCAGTACACTGTGGTCACTCATTCCTATGGGGGCTTCAACTTTGACTTCCCTTATTTCTGACTCATTCAGGGTGAATATCAAGTCAAGTCTAGCTGGCTCATCATTGCCTCTCACTCTTGTGGGTTCCTTGACATGCTGGCTCAGAAAATTCCTTGTTGCCACTTCCAAGAGTTTAGCTCTCCACGTATCTGTACCACCATGTGGGTCCCCATTCTCCCAGTCTATTTTTCCATGGTTGAAATCGCCCATGATTAAGAGTCTTGAGCCATTCCTGCAGGCAACTGAAGCTGCTCTCTCTATTATATTAATGGTTGCCATGTTGTTCCTATCAAACTCCTGTCTAGGTCTTCTGTCATTTAGGGGAGGGTTGTAAATGACTGCCACTATTATCTTAGGTCCACCGATTGTCATAGTTCCTGTTATGTAATCTCTGAATCCGTCACAGCCAGGAATTTCCATCTCATCAAAACTCCAGTCCTTCCTTATCAGCAGGGCAACTCCTCCACCTCCTCTCCCTTCCCTCTCTTTCCTTACTATATAGTAGTCCTTTGGAAACACAGCATCTGTTATGACTCCTGACAATTTTGTTTCCGTTAGTCCTATTACATCAGGGTTTTCTTCTTGCACCCTTTCTGCCAGTTCACTTGCTTTATTGGTAATCCCATCAATGTTTGAGTACATTACATTGAAGCTCTCTTTCTTATATCCAATTTCACCCTCACTCCCCACAAGTGTAGGAAGTTGTTCTATGGTCGTTGCTACTTGGGTAGGCTCATCCTCCTGTGAGGTTGTTTCCCGGGGTTCAGGGGGAGGTGGAGTGGGGGATGGAGGGCTTTGGTCTTGCTCAGGCCTGCTTGGGGCAGGGAGAAGACCAGGGGCTGGGATAAGCAGGGGCTACTTGGGGTAAGGGGAGGGGGAGGATTTGCGTTTCATGATGGGCATTGTGCAGGGTTAAGGAAGGGTTTGTGCTGGGGGGGGAGGGCCCTATTGGGTGGTGGGCTGGGGTGTTGCATTCCCCCCTGGAGTTTCTGGGTTGCTGAATTGGGGTTCCCCACTCCCCTCTGGGATTGCTGGGTTGGAGGCTGAGGTTCCCTGGCTCCCTTCTCTCTCCTTGTGCCTTTTCCTTGCATCTGCTGCCCTTACTATCTCGTCTCTGGTCATGTCCCTCTGAACATATACCTCTTTGTAGTTCCTTGCATACCTCAGTTTGCTCTTCTTTACTAGGATGTCCTCTTGTGGCACTGGCACGCTGTTCCCGTTTAAATTCTGGTGAACCCCGACCAACCTATGTTCATCCCACACCCCAGACTATTCCCTCTGCCAATTTGGGCGAGCCAAGCCACTGACATACGGCCTCCAACTTTGCACATATAAACAGAAAGACAGAATAACATTCTCTATTTTAGTGTAGATATTGTACTGCCAATATTTGTATGCGTTAGTTTATGGCTGTCTCCTAAGAGCGTTAGCACTTGGTTTTAAAGGACATGACTCTGTAAAATCTTATCTTGCAGGTTCAACCCTTGCTGAGAGATCTTATCTGCGGTTATCTTGTCACAGCGGGTTGGCTGCAGTGTTGCCAGACATAGTGGAGAGCTTCTTATAGTTATTGACCGCATCCGTCAGTGTGTATGTATACTATAGTATACAGTGTATACACTAAGTGTATTTCACATATTTTATGAGAAAACAGGAATAGCATTTTTTTATAATTAACGTAAAATTAATTCTCGGCCGGCTGTGGCATCTGTCACTCTCGGCCGGCTGTGACATCTGTCACTCTCGGGTGGCTGTGGCATCTGTCACTCTCGGCCGGCTGTGACATCTGTCACTCTCGGGTGGCTGTGACATCTGTCACTCTCGGCCGGCTGTGGCATCTGTCACTCTCGGCCGGCTGTGACATCTGTCACTCTCGGGTGGCTGTGGCATCTGTCACTCTCGGCCGGCTGTGACATCTGTCACTCTCGGGTGGCTGTGGCATCTGTCACTCTCGGCCGGCTGTGGCATCTGTCACTCTCGGCCGGCTGTGACATCTGTCACTCTCGGCCGGCTGTCGCATCTGTCACTCTCGGGTGGCTGTGACATCTGTCACTCTCGGCCGGCTGTGGCATCTGTCACTCTCGGCCGGCTGTGACATCTGACACTCTCGGCCGGCTGTCGCATCTGTCACTCTCGGCCGGCTGTGACATCTGTCACTCTCGGCCGGCTGTGGCACCTGTCACTCTCGGCCGGCTGTGGCATCTGTCACTCTCGGCCGGCTGTGGCATCTGTCACTCTCGGCCGGCTGTGACATCTGTCACTCTCGGCCGGCTGTGGCACCTGTCACTCTCGGCCGGCTGTGACATCTGTCACTCTCGGGTGGCTGTGGCATCTGTCACTCTCGGCCGGCTGTGACATCTGTCACTCTCGGGTGGCTGTGGCATCTGTCACTCTCGGCCGGCTGTGACATCTGTCACTCTCGGGTGGCTGTGGCATCTGTCACTCTCGGGTGGCTGTGACATCTGTCACTCTCGGCCGGCTGTGGCATCTGTCACTCTCGGCCGGCTGTGACATCTGACACTCTCGGCCGGCTGTCGCATCTGTCACTCTCGGCGGCTGTCGCATCTGTCACTCTCGGCCGGCTGTGACATCTGTCACTCTCGGGTGGCTGTGACATCTGTCACTCTCGGCCGGCTGTGACATCTGTCACTCTCGGGTGGCTGTGGCATCTGACACTCTCGGCCGGCTGTGACATCTGTCACTCTCGGGTGGCTGTGACATCTGTCACTCTCGGCCGGCTGTGACATCTGTCACTCTCGGGTGGCTGTGACATCTGTCACTCTCGGCCGGCTGTGACATCTGTCACTCTCGGGTGGCTGTGACATCTGTCACTCTCGGCCGGCTGTGACATCTGTCACTCTCGGGTGGCTGTGACATCTGTCACTCTCGGGTGGCTGTGCAGAATCTTAATTTCATGGAGTACGGTACAGTGCTCCCAAGTCATGTTATACCTGGCTAGGAAGCAGTTATATTGCCACGAATATTCTAAAACATGAATATTCTTATCAACACTTATTCTTTAAACGTTCTTTGTTTATCGGTAGTGATGATACGAGCTCCTGAATCGGAAAGTTAATGGGGGAAATTTGATATATTTTTTGAGACGTTCAATCAATAATACCAATTGTTGTAAATCTCAATAGTCTCTGAAGAATTAGGTCAATTTGACATATATTCTAATAACACAAATTCTAACTAATATGTTCATAGCAATACTTAGCGATTTCGTTAGCTAGGTTCCCTGGGGCCAGATTCACGAAGTAGTTACGCAAGTACTTACGATCGTATACATCTTTCCTCAATCTTTGACGGCTTTGGTTACATTTATTAAACAGTTTACAAGCATGAGAACTTGCCAATCAACTGTTGTTATTGTTATAAACAGCCTCCTGGTGCTTCCGAGCTCATTACCTGTTTAAGAATTGTAAACAAAGCCGCCTAAGATTGAAAAAAGATCTACTTGTTCGTAAGTGCTTGCGTAACTGCTTCGTGAATCTGACCCAGATATTTATGAAGCTGTAAGTTTTATTCAGAGTACGATTCCAAATATTCATTACGTTACGAAAGACTGATACAACAGAAACTCCTCAAGAAGCACCTGTAGCAACCACGTAACAGGCAACAACGGGAGCAACAACGAGCATTTGACGTCACCAGTCAGACGTGGTGACGTCCCAGACCTCCAGAGATAACCACCAGAACAGTGACAGCTTCACAACCAGTGCGCACAAAGAGTCAATATCCGGGTAGTGACAATATTCATCCAAGGACATGACTTCTCAGCGACGTTCTCCCACGTGCAATTGGGAGAACTTGGTGCTCACCCCCCTGATACTTCCCTCCTTCCCTCCCTCCCCTCATGTTTTCTTACACCTCATGTCTCTGTTCCCCTAGCAGTTAGTAGGTACCTGGGAGCTAGACAACGAGGTGCGAGTAATATCCTGGGAATAGTCAGTCGTAGGTCGTAGGCGTAGACTTCAGGGAAATCTCGATAAGTTTAACATGTTCACTCTTTCCGACAATAGGTTTTAAGAGTACCGTATGCATGTCTCGCAGGAACCCCGCTTCCCAGTGAACCGTATTTAAGAACATAATAATTAAAAAAAAAACTGCAGAAGGGCTAATGGCCACTGCGATGCAGTTAATATTTATATTCCTCCCAAACTCATTTATTGATAAACAATTCCACAAGGGCCATGATGAAGGTTCGAACCTACACACCGGGTGTTCCCAGGTGTGCCTTAGTCATGAGGACGTCATTTTTAGATATATTTGATCAACGGTTAAAACAATGAAATGATCTCCCATCCATTTAGTTTCTTTGAAATTTGTCTCATAGACCGTTCACCCCATCTCCAAACCAGTATTTCCCAGGTCTCTCCAGAACCTAATCATCCAGGTGAATGGAATCTAAACTTATCTAATTTATATCCATTGCTTCGTGTTCTATTTTGTGTTAATGTATATATCATTTTCAATCAATTCACCTTCTTACTCTTAATCTTTCTAGAGAGTCTAAATTTAGCTTTTTTAATCACTCTTGATACGACAGGTCGACAGTTCAACGCAAATGATACATTTTTCTTCCTGAAAACTACCACGACATTCGTAACGCAACGGTTCCTGTACTTTGCTCGACTGTAATGATTTATTTAATATCAAAGTACAGACCTCACGTGTCTTGTATTTACATTCTATTGGAATCCTTGTAAAAGCTTTGTCTGTTTCTGGGGACTTAGCTTGTCTTTACCTTTTCTATGTGTTTCTAAAAAGGAAATTATCAAGGAATTCACAATTCCTCCCATTCAACCTACATAGATTTTTCAGGTGTAAGTAAAATATCAAGTTCTTCTCTATTAAATACGGAAAATTTTGAAGTAATGAAGTAATGAAGCAATGTAATGAAGTAATGCTACATATATACCAGAAACGCATTGCGTAATAGTGGCTTTAGGCATTGTATGTACTAGCTCTATCTATAAATCGATCCATTAATGTAACATCCCTTGTATGTATGTACCTTACCTGAATAAACATATTTATACTTATTTATATTTATATTTATATTGCAGTTATGAGCATATAGCAGTATGACAATTACTGAAGTACGAACTTGAGAATGTCGCAGACGACATCCACAACAACACTGTTCCTTCCCAAAACTCTTCTGTTCCCCCACAGAAACCACAACATTTCAACAGAAACTAGCGTACCTTTGTCTGGGTGGTATGTTGAAGTATGCTGTGCCAGGCCACCTCATCAGGTCTTGCTCACAACCCAGACAATGAGTGAGGCAGTGTGTCCTTGCCTGGCCAGTGTCACCTGGTGGCTGCTCCACTGCTTGAGCGCTCACTGGTATCCCTACCTCACCAGCGTCTCCAGCAAGATACCTTCCTGATAGGTGTTTTGCCTTAAGCAACAACGCTGCTACTGATTATATTACGTCAGGAGCTGTTCATTATGTAAGCAACTCTCCTTTGTGATAATAGGTATATTGAGTAAGAGAATGTGAAATGTGTAAGTCCTTTTGAATATATGAAGGAAATTGGATTATTTGTTCAAAAGATTTAATTTGTCTAAATAATAATGCATATATTGTTGCTTGGTTATTAGACTTTGTCAATGATAAGAATCTCATAATCTGAGAGATTATTTCCTGCTCTCACAGACGCATGCGCACACCTGCCACGTTCACACAGGCATTTTTTCTACGTCGCGAGAAGTGAGCAAATGGAATGAGCAGAATGGGAAGTAAGAGAATAATTCCTACAGTCAAAACCAGTAGCCTGCAAACCAGATCGTGAGCTCTTGGGTTGAACATAAAATACTTAAGAACGCGGGGGTCCGAGAGCTGACGCCTGGTCCAAAAAGCTAACAAGATGCACCGTGCAGCAGAAGATGAAACTCAGGGACATCAATATGCAGTAAATGCTAGACAATATTTCTCCAAAATGATCATCATCCGAGGAGTTTTATTTTAATTTTGATGAACAAGTGAGCAAAGCCCATGATATGACACACTGGGGCAGTGAACACCTGCTCCTATTCTGACACAGAATACTAAACAAATTAATACTCAGTGTATACCTGTTACCTGGTCTATATCTACCTTTCATCTAGGACCATCATGTCCTTTCTGGCGGCCTCTCATCTTAAGACACCACACGGAGGGTGGGGTTAGGAGGGCAGCAGCCCTTGAAACCCCTCTAGGTTAGAACGTGACACTCCTCTCCTGTTATATTTTGTTGTTAACACACTACTGTACCTTGATCCACCGCACCTTCTCCCTCTACCTCGAAATTTCAATAATATCGTTAACACTTTTCATCTGCATTGTCCGTAACGTTGATTCACAATAGGGTGACAAGTTAATGCCAGCATGAGCAGATGATTAAAACGCAGAGGGAACTCAATTTTTTTCAATGTTTCGGCTTCTAGATTTATCTCAATGCATTTAATTTAATCCTTTTTTATCCATATCCTCCCTTCCCTGATCATCTATAACTTTGCCTCCCTCTTAATCAATTTAATTCAATATTACCTCCTCTACCAATATCAAGTTCTTTACCCTCAAGTATCACACAGAATTCAGTATTGTTTGAAAGACAATTAATTCGTCTAATACTATAAACATAAGGCCAGTGACAATGTGAAAACAAACACTTTTCCTAACTTCAGAGTTAGAGCTTCAGAGTAGGCTCCTCTTAATTACAGGGAAAGTTAAAATGAAGGAGGAACGCTAAGTGGTCTAAGATAATTAAAGGGTGTAATTATCTGCCACCACACAGCCAAGTGTTGACAAACAGATTTTCTCCAGAGAATCTGGGGAGACAAACAGAAGGACAAAGCTCTGAACAGTGTTCAGTGCCATTTCCTTTCCTTTTTTAAGCTGTAATTTCCGCAATATGTCAACTTCGAAACAAAGACGGAACATCCGACATAGTGTGCCAGCCATCACTAAAATCGACGAGTAAGCTGCAGTGGACCTATTGGCTCATGTGATATTTCACCTCACTAAATGTTATATTTATCTGGAATAGCGACATTTTATTCACTTCTACTGTCTTTGAAAATGCTGACATGGTCAACAAAACATCTCTTAGCGTTATACCACAATAAAATTGTAACACTAACTTTGCAGAGTTAATTTAAATTAAAGGCCGACGCCGGGCAGGAACCGATGATGCATTGGTAGTTACTCCTTTAGGTCGCCACGCTGAGGTGCTGAAAAGAAAGCTCGCCGCTCTAGAGTCCCTTGTTGTTTCAATGAGCTTGGAACCCAGATCCTTAAAAAACCTCCTTGTCCTTTCTCCCCATGGTCTAAGTGTCCTGGATCCTATAGGAACAAAGTTGAACCGGCGATTTATGTCCCTGAACTTATTTGGTTTCTCTCTTTTTCTTTTAGCCTCGTAGCTAAGGCTTCAGTGAGATCAATCAGCCAGGAAGCAGCCACTTTACTGAAACCTAATCAGCTCGTGGTTGGGATCCATCTTGGCAGTGAAGCTGCAGCACATGCAGTGCGAGCTTACATTGCTGTTCCCTCGGACCAGAAGGCACTAGAAAAGCTTGACTTTAAAATTACCTTCAATCAAATCAGAAGAGACACTGTCCTCAGGGCTGTATACAACCATTTCCGTCCCCTCTACCTATTCATCCGATAGTGCTACAGTGGGGATTCTAAGATTCTTTTTGGGTAGCATGAAATAGACTCCTGTGAAGGTGTCCAACAATGTGACTCCTCAGCCCCCTCCTTTCCGCTTAGCTATCAAAGAGGTCACTGATAGTCTGACAAGCGAGCTAAACATCTGGTACCTGGATGATGGCACTCTCGCCGGAACCCCGGATACCATTTTGGAGGATATAAGGAAAATCTAGGAGCAAGGAGCAGCATTGGACCTCATTGTCAATGCATCCAAATGTGAAATAGTCTCCCGCAACCCAGACATCACTGGCCAAGTAAAAATGTTCTTAAAGGCTTTCTCGTTGTCGAGCCACCTGACTGCACCCTCCTGGGTGCCCCCATTGGCCCGCAAGCATTCGAGGAGGTCCTGGAAGCAAAACCCGCAGACCTAAGAAGAATGCTGGACAGGAGTGACAAGATTGATGCCCATGATGCTCTCTTCCTCCCCACAAGATGCCTATCTCTTCCTAAGTTGACTTACTTTTTGAGGTATTCTCCATCCTACAACAGCCCTAAATTAAATGAGTATGACTCCCTTCAGAGGTCCATGCTGGAGTAAGTCCTGAACCATCCTTTAGACGACTCTAAATGAGAGCAAGCAGCCCTCCCGGTAAGACTCAGCGGCCATGGTGTCTGCACAGCTCCCCAGATAGCTTTGCCAGCTTTCCTTTCCTCTTCCCATGCACTGTATGACCTCGTAAAATATATCCTACCAGAACCCCTGAGTGATTCAGCAGGAATACACGATCCTGCTTTCACTGAATGTTCAAATCAGTGGGATGCTCTTGCAGCCCCAGCACCCATTATAGAACAAAAAAAAACACAAACAGTCCAGCTGGGACCACCCTCTAGTGGAAAAAAATAGCTGATGCCATGCTCAGCGCTGTAACATTAGATATGGAAAAAACCCGCCTCAGAGCAGTTTAAGCCCCCCATGCAGGACACTTCCTTCTGGCAGTGCCCATGTCGGCAACAGGCACCCCGTCTAGTTCCAGAATCCCTTCGTGTAGCAGTGGCCCTCCGCCTTGGTGCCCCAATTCACACTGAATACAAGAGTATTTGCAGTGGGGTGGAAGCAGACCAATATGCACTGCATGGGTTGCACTTGACCCCCAATTAGGCATTCCGACAGTCGCCACATACACTCTGGCGTACTCTGCCTTAGGATGAGTCGACGCACTTCTAGAGCTCTCAACGGTGACCGCCCTGAAGTGAGGCAGCATCCGCCCGTCCTGAGCTTTTCTCTGCTGGAGCTCTACTCCCCTCCCTAGGTGCCACTTCTTTTTTTTTACAGGAAAATTCCTGCACGGGCCCTATGCCTCTGGCTGGCCCACTAATTTGGTTGTTTCTGTTTTACTTACGCGGAGTATGAGTATTTATGACTCGTATGGTTTTCAGTAAGATTTTGCCCAATGTCTTTAAAAACTTATGCTCTGTTGAATCTAAGTTGAACTCTTATTGGGTTTGTAACTGTGCACTGTGTTAGATAATGTTCCAGTGGTCTGTCGGGCATTTCTCCACAATGCTGATATTTCCTCTCATCTTCTGGAACCTGTAAGCCTATTTCCCATGCACATAGGTATCCAAGCCTGATGCGATGTAAGTGTACTTCTGTTGTTCTACGGTTCCCTTTCATCAAACTTAGTGGTTCGTAGTTGGTTCAATTCTTGTACCAACCTGCAGGTCCTGATGTTGCAACTGCTGTGTTGTGGTCATGGTACATAATCTGCATTGGTCTATTTCTAATTACTTTCTTAATTTGTGATAGACTCTGTGGTACATAAATGTCTACATTTTTTGCTTAGTTACAAGTTTTGCAGCTTCGTCTTCAATGTCATTTTCTATTATTCCCACATGACTTGGCACCCAGTTAATAAGTACTAGACGGCCTTGACGTTTGAGTGTTTGGATTAATGATATGACATTTGTGATCAGATGGATGTTGTCATGTATGTGTTCTTGTTGCAAGGTTTCAGTAGCAGTTCTCGAATCTGTATGTATGATAACATGTTGTTGGTGCTCAGCAAGAGCATGTTACAAAGCCTATTGAGTGGCTAGCGTCTGTGTAAAGTTGAACACCCGTTTGAGAGTCTCCAATTATTTACAGAGTTTCCTGCCTTAACTGCAGCTCCGGTTTCTTGTCCCTGCTGGTCTACTGGTCCATTTGTGAAGTATGTAAAGCTCTCAGATGCCATGTTTGCTTCTATTTGCATCTGTGCAATATTACGTAGCAGATGAGAATTAGTCTGGTTCTTTTTTCCCTCAAGAACCATAATCTTAAAGTCTGCTGATAGCGATTTCCAAGGGGTTTGCATAACGAAGTCTGCATGTATTTCGTCGACACCCTTCTCAGTGACTGTATTTGTTATATCGAATGTATTGATGGTGTTTATTGCATAATGGGTCCACCTGTTGCTATTGGAGGCTCTTCTGTACCGAGTTAGTGTAGGTGCCACTGTTCACCTATGAGGAGCACCTTAGTCAAACTGCCAAGCAGGGTTCCCCCCCTACCTAGACTTGCACCCCGCAGTGAGGTAACTCGACCACCCCTAGTTTCCTTGCTGGGGTGTCAGTGGACACGGAAATTCAACGTTTACCCAGGTCGAGTTGCCCGTCCATAAGGTCATTCACAAGGTGGCAAAATTTACTCACGTTCCTCCGCGGTCAAGTAATACTTCCATCACAGTGGGATGTCACCTATCCTAGTCTCGTGTTTCTTCAACAGTAGTGTGGTGTACAGTAAACCTCATGACAACACATGAAAGCAGTGAAGAGGAGGAAGGAAACACAGTAGTAAAATATGTTTTATTTACTCACAATAGGCAACACTACACTGGTCCGTAAAAGTCTCTCTAAATCAGTTCGATGGCAACACCTTTGATATTAATCACAATATCTGGCAACACTTCACTGTTTCCAAATCGACCATCTCTTTCCCAAACTTATATGATGTGAATATGAATATATTTTATAACGCCTCTTCATATATATGTAGCCTTTAAATCACTATTTTACCAGCTCATGACAACATAACCACTAATACACAATAATTAATAACAATACTGCTCTATGTCCGATGGATGGCACTGCTCTCGTAGTTTCCGATTATCACCGTACTTGTATATAACACCTTTCCTAACACAAGGGTGAAAATGGGAGGTCAATTTAACTACCTTATAGATCGTAGATTCGTAGATCGCAGGCGCGCAGAGTAGCTCTTCACCAATCCACGACGTAGAGACGTCTTTTTGTAGGTGAATGTCTCCTCACTTGGCGCCGCCAACTGTTGAATATACTCTTCCCTCGGCGCCGCTCTCTCCACGAAATATTCCTCACTAAATGTTAGGTGGAAACTGATGTCGCCTGGCCTATCCAGACTAATACTCTTCCACGTAATGGTTCCACCACCTCACACGTAGTTTCATCGAGTGAATCTTCTCCCGTGTAAGTGGTTTATGGTCTTGACCGGACCAGGACTGCTACCAAATATTCTCCACACAGCTCCACCGTCGAGCACGGCCCGCGGGTTGAACCACAATACCCCAGCACCACCTCACGAAGTTACTCAGGAGCGCTCTTGTCACCGAGCCTTTGGTGCTGTTTTCACACCATCCAGCTCTATGTCATACTCCCTCGGGACTGACAGGTCTCCCTTTTCGTTAGCACATGGTAGCCGATAGAATTTACACTCTCTATAGGCCTATACCTCTCCAGTACGGGTAATCGTCTAAGCGCACCTCCGCTCAACAGGACCCTTGGCAGCCAGTGACTCTGATTTCCCGCCTTCGTCGCAGGGCGCCTGACGTCATGCTACGGCGCGACTCATTTGGTCAACCTGACCAAGCCCCCGTCGCCGACCAATCACACCACACCTGACGCTGTACCCAGCATACACTGGAGGTTCGCCCGGAGCAGGAAAGCTCTCCTCTCTCGCGAGCTGTTCTGCCATATTTGATGATGGACTCGTCTCCTAGCCACAGCCAGGACCACTATGTACCTTGGCGTTCCTGGTGCCTTAACCACTAGACCTGGAACCTTAACCACTGGTTAAGGTCAATTTATAACCACTGGTTAAGGTAACAGGGGCCAGATTCAAGAAACAGTTACGCAAGTACTTACGAACGTGTACATCATTTCTCAATCTTCGGCGGCTTTGTTTACAATTATTAAACAGTTAATAAGCTCCGAAGCACCAGGAGGCTGTTTATAACATTTTCGTAAGTACTTGCGTAACTGCTTCGTGAATCTGGCCCCAGGTATGCCAGGGTGCATAGTGCTCCTGGCTGTCTGGGTTCGAATCCTTCTGGGGTGTGGAATTTTCAGTTGCATATTGTCTTGGGGACCATTCAAGTTTCTTCGCAAATACATACATACATATATATATATATATATATATATAATATATATATATATATATATATATAACATAATATATATATATATATATATATATATATATATATATATATATATATATATATATATATTCTGAAAACTCACACCCCAGAAGTGACTCGAACCCATACTCCCAGGAGCAACGCAACTGGTATGTACAGGGATGCCTTAAACCACTTGACCATCATCAAGTGCATGTATGTACAGGCATCCCTGTACATACCAGTTGCGTTGCTCCTGGGAGTATGGGTTCGAGTCACTTCTGGGGTGTGAGTTTTCAGTTGTATCTAGTCCTGGGACCATTCAGGCTTGTTTGCATACTATATATATATATATATATATATATGTCGTACTAGTAGCCAGAACGCACTTCTCAGCCTTATGCAACGCCCGATTTTCCTAATAAGCCAAGTTTTCTGAATTAATATATTTTCTCTAATTTTTTTCTATGAAACGATAAAGCTACCCATTTCATTTTGTATGAGGTCAATTTTTTTTTATTGGAGTTAAAATTAACGTAGATATATGACCGAACCTAACCAACCCTACCTAACCTAACCTAACCTATCTTTATAGGTTAGGTTAGGTTAGGTAGCCGAAAAAGTTAGGTTAGGTTAGGTTAGGTAGGTTAGGTAGTCGAAAAACAATTAATCATGAAAACTTGGCTTATTAGGCAAATTGGGCCTTGCATAGTAGGCTGAGAAGTGCGTTCTGGCTACTAGGTACGACATATATATATATATATATATATATATATATATATATATATATATATATATATATATATATATATATACATATATATATACAAAAATAACTTGGATGTTATAGTCATACATTATCAAAATCACTAATAAGGAAAATTGTATTATTTGAGGAAATTGCCGCAAGCAAGTGATTAAAGGGTCGATTAGCAGTATGCATTTCCTCTCCTGTGTATGTAAAGGTTAAATGGAGTCATCACTCGCCTTATCAAATTCTCTGTCTCCATTCCTTCTCACAATATTAATCCTCCTCTACACAAGGGTCAGTTTGTTTGCCTTGTAATCCTGGAGAGTGGACCAGATCGTTAAAAAATCATCTGTTTTCCCCTTTCTCTCTTGAGACATCCACACTGTTGTCTCCGGCGCTTGCTGGCTTTAAGTGCATCACCAGTACCAGCAGGAGTAGTGATGTTAGCACCAGAAGAGCAGGAACTGTATTTGTAAAGTGGTAACTAATAGGAACATCAGTTGTAATGGCAGTAATATGCAGTATTAAAAGCTGTCGCTTTAGACCACTAGCATGTATATGAATAACAATATTTATTTATTAGTTAGATTATAGGTGACCAAATGGTGCATCTGCTGAGGATGTCAGAGAGTCATCTGGCCATTAGAACAGACCTCGATATTCCCCATTACGTTAAGCGCTCGGCACCACCAAGAGGCGCCCCTGACTGCCATTATCGGGAGCAGGTTAACAAAAAACTATAATGAGGTTTCCCCCAAGAGCTTCCGGCCTCCTCCCAAATTAGAACCGACATGGCTACGTTTCTAGGCTTCCTTGATCCAATTTACTGCTGGTTTGTGTATTCACTTCTGCTGGAGAGTTTACAATAGAATTTACTTTACGTCTGGCAGTTTTTGTTAAGCCTAAATTATGGGAACACATTGTAAAAATTTCTTATTGTAGATTAAAATCAAGTGAGTGTGTATGTGTTTACTATTTGTACCTCATTAATCGAGCTATTAGCTCCGGGAACCCGCCTTTCATTCTTATTTATTTTTTTTTATTATGTCTACTACATATATTTCTCTAACACACCACAAACACACACACACACACACACACACACACATACACAACACACACACACACACACACACACACACACACACACACACACACCACACACACACACACACACACACACACACACACACACACACACACACCACACACACACCACACACACACACCCAGGAGAACCTGGGGAGCGAAGCTGGTAGACGTTATTGACAGGAATTTCCTAACACAGCATGTGAAGGAAGATACTAGGGAAAGAGGAGGGGATACGCCCAGCCTATTAGATCTCATCTTCACCCAGAATGTAGAAGACATCGAGCAGTTGGAACATGAAATACCACTAGGAGCCAGTGACCATTGTGTCCTAGTCTTTGACTACATGATGGAGCTTAAAATTGTGACCAACGGTCAAGAGGTACGGGGAAGGAGAATTGATTACAGAAAAGGGGACTACAGAAGGATAAGGGACTACCTGGGAGAAGTGCAGTGGGAGGAAGAGCTTATAGGAAAAACAGTGCAAGGTATGATGAACCAAGTCATATTGAAATGCAAAGAGGCTGAAGAGAGATTTATTCCAACAATAAAGGAAAAAAGCAGGAGGGAATATAATAACCCATGGTTTGATAGACAATGTAAGGAAGCAAAGGTGAGAAGCAGGAGGGAGTGGAGGAAGTACAGAAGACAAAGGACAGAGGACAACAGGATTAGATGTAACAGAGCTAGGAATGATTACATTAACATAAGACGAATGTCGGAAAGAAATTATGAGAATGATATTGCAGTCAAAGCGAAAAAGCAACCTAAATTACTACATAGCCATATAAGAAGGAAGATGTCGGTAAATGACCAAGTGACAAGACTGAGGAAAACAGAAGGGGCATATACAGAAAGCGACAAGGAAATCTGCGAGGTACTGAATGCAAATTTCCATGGAGTGTTCACAACCGAGCCTGAGCAGCTCCCATTGTTAGAAGCGATTACCCTAAATGACAGACTATCAGACATAGAGGTGACAGCAGAGGAGGTAATGAAACAGTTGACAACACTGGATGCAAATAAAGCTGTTGGACCAGACAAAGTATCACCGTGGATACTTAAAGAGGCAGCGCAGGCTCTCAGTGTGCCTCTGGCAATGATCTTTAATGAGTCACTTATGTCGGGAGAATTGCCCAGTTGCTGGAAGGAGGCAAATGTCGTACCGATTTTCAAGAAAGGTGACAGGGAGGAGGCACTTAACTACAGACCCGTATCATTGACAAGCATCCCCTGCAAAATACTTGAAAGAATAATTAGGCTAAGACTTGTTGAGCACCTGGAGAGCATTGGGTTTGTAAACAAGCACCAACATGGTTTCTGGACAGGGAAATCATGCCTAACAAACCTTTTAGAATTCTATGATAAAGTAACAAGGATAAGGCAGGACAGAGAAGGCTGGGCAGACTGCATATTTCTTGACTGCCAAAAGGCCTTTGATACAGTACCGCACATGAGACTGCTATACAAACTTGAGAGGCAGGCAGGAGTAAGCGGAAAGGCCCTAGAATGGGTGAAGAACTACCTAACAGGAAGGAGCCAGAGGGTAATGGTAAGGGGCGAGAAGTCGGACTGGAGAACAGTAACAAGTGGAGTACCTCAAGGATCGGTGCTGGGACCAATCCTCTTTCTAATTTACGTAAATGACATGTTTACAGGAGTGGAGTCATACATGTCAATGTTTGCGGATGACGCAAAATTAATGAGAAGAGTTGTGACAGACGAGGATTGTAGGATCCTCCAAGAGGACTTAAACAGGTTGCAGAGATGGTCAGGGAAATGGCTACTGGAGTTTAACACCAGTAAATGTAAAGTTATGGAAATGGGATCAGGTGATAGGAGACCAAAGGGACAGTACACAATGAAGGGGAACAGCCTACCTGTAACGATTCGAGAAAGAGATCTGGGAGTGGATGTGACACCTAATCTAACTCCTGAGGCACATATAAATAGGATAACGACAGCAGCGTACTCTACACTGGCGAAAATTAGAACTTCATTCAGAAACCTAAATGAGGAGGCTTTTAGGGCGCTTTACACTGCATACGTGAGACCCGTCTTAGAGTATGCCGCGCCATCATGGAGCCCCCACCTGAAGAAACACATAAGGAAACTGGAGAAGGTTCAGAGGTTTGCGACGAGGCTTGTCCCAGAGTTACGAGGGAAGGGATATGAAGAGCGACTGAAGGAACTGAACCTTACGACACTAGAGAAAAGAAGGGAGAGAGGAGATATGATAGGGACATATAAAATACTCAGGGGAATTGACAAAGTGGAAATAGATGAAATGTTCACACGTAATAATAAAGAACGAGGGGANTCTAGCTCGTATCTTGTAACTCTATCATCCTAGCCTCAGACTTTACATTTATCAGCATTAAACTGCATCTGCCAGTCCTTTGACCATTTCAAAACCCTATCTAGATCAACTTGAAGTGATAGTGAGTCCTCCTCCGAATTAATTTCCCTACCGATTTTCGTATCATCGGCAAATTTGCAAATGTTGCTACTCAAACCTGAATCTAAATCATTATATATATTATAAACAACAGAGGTCCCAAGACAGAGCCTTGAGGCACTCCACTTACAACATTTTCCCACTCTGACTTGACTCCATTTATACTAACTCTCTGTTTCCTTTGGTATAGCCATGCCCTAATCCAGCTTAATATAGCACCCCAATACCATGAGCCTCTATCTTTTTAATCAGTCTTTCATGTGGCACTGTATCGAAAGCTTTGCTAAAGTCAAGGTACACAACATCACAATCCTTACCACTATCAACTGCCTCAACTATGCTAGAATAAAAAGATAACAAATTTGTTAAACATGAACGGCCATTTATAAAACCATGTTGCGACTCAATTATTAATTTATGTTTTTCAAGATGAAGACGAATTTTATTTGCTATTATAGATTCGAGTAACTTTCCACAATAGACGTTAGGCTAATTGGTCGATAGTTAGACGCAAGTGATCTATCTCCTTTCTTAAAAACTGGTATCACATTAGCAACTTTCCAAACTCTGGCACTCTGCCTGACTCTATTGATTTATTAAATGATTGACAGTGGGTCACAAAGCTCCTCTTTGCATTCTTTCAGCACTCTGGCAAACACTTCATCCGGCCCTGGGGATTTGTTTGGTTTGAGTTTTACTATTTGTTTAAGAACATCCTCCCTGGTAACTGCTAAACTCGTCAACCTGTCCTCGTCCCACCCACATAGACTTGTTGGGCTGAAGGCATATTGTTAAGTTCCTCTTTAGTAAATACAGATACAAAATATTTATTAAAAATACTACTCATCTCTTCATCACTATCTGTTATTTGACCTGTCTCAGTTTTTAATGGACCTATCCTTTCCCTAGTCTTAGTTCGATATAACTGAAAAAACCCTTTAGGATTTGTCTTTGCTTGCCCTGCTATACGAACTTCATTTTCTTTTTGCTTTCCTTATCTCTTTTTAACATTTCTAACTAGTTGTACGAATTCCTGTTCTAAAGTGACCTCCCCATTTTAATCCTCTTGTACCAAGCTCTCTTTTTACCTATAAGTTCTTCAAATTCTTTGTTATCCACTTTGGGTCATTAGTATCGATCTATTCAATTTGTGTGGTATACTACGTTCCTGTGCTTTGTTTAGAATATTCTTAAATACGTTATAAATTGAATCTACATCGAAATCCCCATTTACATCACCTATCGCTGGGTTCATGTCTCGCTCCAAGACCGGCCCACACCCCATACCCAAGACTTTCCAATCAATTTGACCAAAAAATTTCTTAGGCTATTAAAATCAGCTTTTCGAAAATCTGGCACTTTAACAGAATTTTCTCCTACAGGTCTATTCCATTCTATGCCAAATCTGATTTCTTTGTGATCACTGTTCCCTAGCTCACTCCCTATTTCGATGTCATTAATTTGTGTTTCCCTGTTAGTTAACACTAAATCTAAAATATTATTTTCCCGTGTTGGTTCCTTAATGTGTTGCGTAAGAAAGCAATCGTCAATTAATTCTAGAAAATCTTCTGCTTCACTATTCCCTGTTTTGTTCAACCAGTTTATTCCACTCAAATTAAAGTCACCCATGACATAAATACTGTTAGATCTAGATGCCCTAGATATTTCATCCCATAGATGCTTTGCTTCCATTCTGTCTAAATTGGTGGCCTATATATAACTCCTATTATAATATTATTTGCTTTTTCGTTAATTCTATCCAAATAGTTTCTGTGTGTGGCTCAGTTTTGATTCCCTCTTTGAGACTACATTTAAATTGTCCCTAACGTATGGCTACTCCACCACCTCGTCAAATATCTATCTGTGTGAAATAGTTTAAATCCATTTATTTGATATTCGGCTAATAGTTTCTCTATTATCAACATTCATCCACGTTTCGGTAAGTGCAATAATATCTATTTTTTCTGTGCAGACAAGAGCATTTAATTCGTTAATTTTATTTCTTAGACTTCTACTGTTTGTGTAATATACCCTAAGTGAATTGTTATTTTGAGGCCCTTCTCTTTCCCTGATCATTTTGCCAATTCCTTTCTCCCGCAAACACATACTTTTATTACATCCTTCCTCCAAATCAATTCCCATACCTCTATCTACTAACAGTTTAAACCCAAACAAACACCTCTAACCACTTCTTCCAACGAGTTTGCAACAGCAAACCCCAGCTCTCGATAGATGCACCCCATCCCGAGCATACATTTCATTTCTTCCATAGAAGTGTTCCCAGTTGTCTATATAAGATATTGCATTAGATTTGCAATATCTTTCCAGCCTGCAATTGACACCAAGTGCCCTCGACATCCATTCATTTCCCACTCCCTTTCTTGGAAGAATGCCACATATGATCGGGATTCCTCCCTTGCTCCTAACTAATTCTATTGCTGTCTTGAATTTCAGTATTAGTTCCTCACTCTAACTCTCCCACATCATTACCCCCTACACTAATACAAATAATGGGTTTGCTCCCATTTCCCGTCATATATCTTTCATGTTTCCAACAATATCACCAATTCCAGCTCCGGATAGCAAACTCTTAATCTGTTCCCCCTATCTATCTGGCACAAAAACGTTCTGCTAAATACCTCACCTGGGAATCTCCCACAACCAACTCGCCTCGGTACCTCTTAACTTTCTGAGCACCCTAATCCGAGCACCCTGAGCACCCTGAGCACCTTCGACAGATCATAACTAAAGGAAAGTGTCCTGAACGTTATTATTGGAACGTTCCCTACAAAAAAAAATCAGAAATAAATTGACAATTTACTACAAAAAACAAAAAATCACCCAAACTAATGAAAATTCCCCAGATTTCAAACCGAACGTCTTGAAGAAAACAACGCGTCTATGCCATCACATGCCCACTTGGGGACTGTAAGCCCCAAAGAACTCAGTATATAGGCAAGATAACAACGCCTCTTTCTAGCGATTAACAATGCACAAACAACAGAGCTCCATCAAGGAACATACAATCTCTTCTCACAACCAGACCTAACCAAGATATCTTAACAAGCAAACACAGAAATAATCGATAGGTACGGCGATAGCAGGACACTCGACATCAGCGAGGCACTACACATCAAAATGTCAACACCAGCAATCAACAGCCAATTAATGCATAACACATATTCTACCCACTTCAAGACCCCAAGCCAACATAGAAGCAGCAAGAGAAAGTATGGGCCAATAGGCGTTCTTTAGTTACTTTCATTCTTATGTTTTCATACCCAATTTATACCCAATTCACCCAAAACATTTGTGTCATATCACCTCACCCAAAACGCATATAATCATGACATTTGTTATGTGTAAACAAGTTTTTGAAAATGTAAGAAGCTCTTACGAAACGCTTTGAGGCGTCAGACCAAAAATAAAAGTTTTACAAATTAATTTTGGAGAGTTTATTTTCTAATTACTCTCGACAGTGAAGAAAACTTTAGAAACATTGAGAGATTTCGTGTTAGAATGATTATCTTACTCTTTCGGTCATATTCAGCGCAATATATTAACAAAAAGACTGCTACCAAAATATACTAATACATATTTGTATGTACGTAATAAAAATCTTTAAATAATCATGCTTTCTTTAAATAAGAGTTATATAATAATGGCAAAAAATTGTTATATCACTTCATACTCTAAAACGTAACCAAGAGAAAGATGAATAACCTGTTTCTTGCAAAGTTGTAAATGAATAGTAAATTAATTCATTTACAACTTTTCTTTCCCATCAAATTAACCCAACCTCAACAATAAAATATTCAAAAACACAGTATTGAGAGTTAAGACGCTCTCTTCTTATTGCGTAGACTGTAGAGACTTGTAAGATGTTTATTGTGACATCTGATCACCTTGAGAGTACGATCAACTAGTGTCCATTGGTCGACGTGATTACAATGAAGGTTGGTAATGAATTCAACTCCTTCAGTTGATTGTCAAGAGTTGACTAATCTCTCTAATCATATCGCTTATATCTCAACTTTTCTACTTATATCGCGATATAGTTGTGTAATACATACTCTCGTCTCTCGACTGTCCATCTATCTATCCAAGCACCTATCTATCCCACTATCCATCTATCTATCCATCCATTCATCAATTCATATATATATATATATATATATATATATATATATATATATATATATATATATATATATATATATATATATATATATATATATATATATATACATATATATATATATATATATATTATATATATATATATATATATATATATATATATATATATATATATATATATATCCATCTACTTACTCATCTCCTTATCCATCTATCAATTCACCTATCCATCCATCTACCTACTCCTCTCCCTATCATCTATCCATCCACCTATCCATCTGTATACTCATCTATCTATTTATTCATCAATGTACTCATCTGCCTGTCCATTTACCCATCCATATACTCATCTACCTATCCCTCTGTCTAATCGATGGATAGACCTATGAGTTGATATACATCAACTAATGGATATCCATCTATGGATGGGTTGATTAATATCTTCCAATCTATCCCTCTATATATCCCTCCACTTATTCTTCCATCTATCTATCCATATATTGTCTGTCTGTTTCTGTCTCTGCTTGTCTTTGTCTCTGTATTGTCTCTGTCTCTGTCTTTGTCTGCCTCGATCTGTCTGTCTCTCGATCTGTCTGTACCTCTTTCTTTCTCTAATAAAATATTCTATTGTGAAATGTGTAGGCGGATGACATTGAGAGAAGCTCAGTAGTGTGAAATACTAAAAACAAAATAGTTACCCTTTTCTTATTTGAGAAACCTTTGACCCTGTGAAAGAATCGTCGGTTTTATGCGAATACGGGCAAATTATTAATGGCAGGAAATTTCTTTTCATTTTCTCGTCATCATAGACTAATGCTACATATTACTTTAACAAACTAAAAATTGTTTTCAAAAGATTGTTATGAAAATATTCAGCGGTGCGGCTGGAGGCCAGTGTCGTGCGGCTCTGACTGTACTCACCTAATTGTGCTTGCGGGGGTTGAGCTTTGGCTCTTTGGTCCCGCCTCTCAACTGTCAATCAACTTTTGTACAGATTCTTGAGCCTACTGGGCTCTATCATATCTACATTTGAAACTGTGTATGGAGTCAGCCTCAACCACATCACTTCCTAGTGCATTCCATTTATTAACTACTCTGACACTGAAAAAATTCTTTCTAACGTCTCTGTGGCTCATCTGGGTACGAAGTTTCCACCTGTGTCCCCTTGTTCGTGTCCCACCCGTGCTGAAGAGTTTGTCTTTGTCCATCCTGTCAATTCTCCTGAGAATTACGTAGGTGGTTATCATGTCTCCCCTTACTCTTCTGTTTTCCAGGGATGTGAGATTCAGCTCCTTTAGCCTTTCCTCGCAGCTCAATCCTTTCAGTTCCGGGAAAAGCCTGGTGGTATACCTCTGAATCTTCTCTAACATTGTCGTGTGTTTAATTAGGTATGAACTCCAGGCTGGAGCTGCATACTCCAGGATTGGTCTTACATAAGTGGTATAGAGGGTTCTGAAAGATTCCTTTCACAAGTTTCTAAAGGTAGTTCTTATGTTGGCCAGTCTAGCATATGCCGCTGATGATATTCTTTTGATGTGGGCCTCTGGGGACAGGTTCGGTGTGATATCAACCCCCAGATCTTTCTCTCTATTTGACTCTTGCAGGATTTCACCTCCCAGATGATATCTTGTGTTCAGCCTCTTGCTCCCTTCGCCTAATTTCATCACCTTACACTTTCCTGAGTTGAACTTTAGCAGCCATTTTCTAGACCATTCCTCCAGTTTATCCAGGTCATCCTGTAGTCTCTGTCTATCTTCATCCGTCTTGATTCTTCTCATAATTTTTGCATCATCAGCAAACATTGAGAGGAATGAGTCTATACCCTCCGGAAGATCGTTCACATATATTAGAAACAGGATGGGTCCAAGTACTGAGCCCTGTGGGACTCCGCTGGTGACATCTCGCCACTCTGATGTCTCCCCCTCACCGTTACTCGCTGTTTCCTGTTGCTTAAGTACTCCCTTATCCACTGGAGCACCTTCCCTTTTACTCCTGCCTGTTGCTCCAACTTTTTTAACAGCCTTTTGTGCGGTACTGTGTCAAAGGCTTTTTGGCAATCCAGGAAAATGCAGTCGGCCCACCCTTCTCTTTCCTGCCTAATTTTTGTTGCCTGGTCATAAAATTCTATTAAACCTGTGAGGCACGATTTACCATCCCTGAACCCATGTTGGTGGTGCGTTACAAAGTTATTTCCCTCCAGATGCTCTACGAGCCTTTTCCTCACGATCTTCTCCATCACCTTGCATGGTATACAAGTTAAGGAAACTGGCCTGTAATTCAGTGCCTCTTGCCTGTCACCCTTTTTGTATATTGGGACCACGTTAGCTGTCTTCCAACTTTCTGGTAAGTCTCCTGTTTCCAGTGACCTGTTATACACCATAGAGAGTGGCACACTTAGTGCTTCTGCACCTTCCTTTAGTATCCATGGTGAGATTCTGTCAGGCCCAACAGCCTTTGTCACATCCAGCTCCAGCAGACACCTTTTGACCTCATCACTGGTGAGGTCAAATTCCTCCAAGGTTGCTTGGTTTGCCGTCTCCTCATTTAGTGCAGGGGCCTCTCCTTTTTCTAATGTGAAGACCTCCTGGAATGTCTTGTTGAGTTCTTCACACACCTCCTTGTCATCCTCTGTGTATCTGTTCTCCCTTTTAAGCAGCTTCATCACTTGTTCCTTTACTGCTGTTTTCCTCCTGATGTGGCTGTGGAGCAGCTTTGGTTGGGTCTTGGCTTTACTCGCGATGTCATTTTCAAACTGTCTCTCTGCTTCCCTCCTCACTCTGAGGTACTCATTTCTGGCCCTCTGGTATCTCTCCCTGCTCTCTGGTGTTCTTTTATTTCTGTAGTTTCTCCATGCTCTTTTACTCAGTTGCATCGCTATCTTGCATTCCAGGTTGAACCATGGGTTTTTCTGTTGTTTTTCTTTTTTCTCCTTTTGGACGGGGATAAACCTGCCTGCAGCTTCCTGGCACTTCTGGGTGACAAAATCCACCATGACCTGCACATTCTTGTCTCTAAGTTCTGTTTCCCATGGTATTCCCCTGAGGAAGTTCGTCATCTCGTCATATTTTCCTCTTCGGTAATTCAGTCTTTTACCCTCCACTCCCATCCTTATATAGGTTATCCTTACCTCCACCAAGTACTCAGAGGTCAGTACACTGTGGTCACTCATTCCTATGGGGGCTTCAACTTTGACTTCCCTTATTTCTGACTCATTCAGGGTGAATATCAAGTCAAGTCTAGCTGGCTCATCATTGCCTCTCACTCTTGTGGGTTCCTTGACATGCTGGCTCAGAAAATTCCTTGTTGCCACTTCTAAGAGTTTAGCTCTCCACGTATCTGTACCACCATGTGGGTCCCCATTCTCCCAGTCTATTTTTCCATGGTTGAAATCGCCCATGATTAAGAGTCTTGAGCCATTCCTGCAGGCAACTGAAGCTGCTCTCTCTATTATATTAATGGTTGCCATGTTGTTCCTATCAAACTCCTGTCTAGGTCTTCTGTCATTTAGGGGAGGGTTGTAAATGACTGCCACTATTATCTTAGGTCCACCCATTGTCATAGTTCCTGTTATGTAATCTCTGAATCCGTCACAGCCAGGAATTTCCATCTCATCAAAACTCCAGTCCTTCCTTATCAGCAGGGCAACTCCTCCACCTCCTCTCCCCTCCCTCTCTTTCCTTACTATATAGTAGTCCTTTGGAAACACAGCATCTGTTATGACTCCTGACAATTTTGTTTCCGTTAGTCCTACTACATCAGGGTTTTCTTCTTGCACCCTTTCTGCCAGTTCACTTGCTTTATTGGTAATCCCATCAATGTTTGTGTACATTACCTTGAAGCTCACTTTCTTATATCCAATTTCACCCTCATTCCCCACAAGTGTAGGAAGTTGTTCTATGGTCATTGCTACTTGGGTAAGCTCATCCTCCTGTGAGGTTGTTTCCAGGGGTTTAGGGTGAGGTGGAGTGGGGGATGGAGGGCTTAGGTCTTCCTCAGGCCTGCTTGGGGCAGGAAGAAGTCCTGGGGTGAGGGAGCAGGGAATGCTTGGGGAAAGGGCATGCCCTCCTGCAGTGTAGTTGACAGGGGGTTTGGAGAGAGATGGAGTGGGGGATAGAGGGCTTTGGTCTTGCTCAGGCTTGCTTGGGGCAGGGAGAAGACCAGGGGCTGGGATAAGCAAGGGCTACTTGGGGTAAGGGGAGGGGGAGGATTTGGGTTTCATGATGGGCATTGTGCAGGGTTAAGGAAGGGTTTGTGCTGGGGGGGGAGGGCCCTATTAGGTGGTGGGCTGGGGTGTTGCATTCCCCCCTGGGGTTCCTGGGTTGCTGGATTGGGGTTCCCCCCTCCCCTCTAGGATTGCTGGGTAGGAGGCTGAGGTTCCCTGGCTCCCTTCTCTCTCCTTGTGCCTTTTCCTTGCATCTGCTGCCCTTACTATCTCGTCTCTGGTCATGTCCCTCTGAACATATACCTCTTTGTAGTTCCTTGCATGCCTCAGTTTGCTCTTCTTTACTAGGATGTCCTCTTGTGGCACTGGCACGCTGTTCCCGTTTAAATTCTGGTGATCCCCGACCAACCTATGTTCATCCCACACCCCAGACCATTCCCTCTGCCAATTTGGGTGAACCAAGCCACTAACATATGGCCTCCAACTTTGCACATATAAACAGAAAGACAGAATAACATTCTCTATTTTAGTGTAGATATTGTATTGCCAATATTTATATGCGTTAGTTTATGGCTGTCTCCTAAGAGCGTTAGCACTTGGTTTTAAAGGACATGACTCTGTAAAATCTTATCTTGCAGGTTCAACCCTTGCGGAGAGATCTTATCTGCGGTTATCTTGTCACAGCGGGTTGGCTGCAGTGTTGCCAGACATAGTGGAGAGCTTCTTATAGTTATTGACCGCATCCGTCAGTGTGAATGTATACTATAGTATACAGTGTATATACTATGTGTATTTCACATATTTTATGAGAAAACAGGAATGGTATTATTTTTTAATAATTAACGTAAAATTAACTCTCGGTCGGCTGTGGTATCTGTCACTCTTGGCCGGCTGTGGCATCTGTCACTCGGCCGGCTGTGGCATCTGTCACTCTCGGCCGGCTGTAACATCTGACACTCTTGGCCGACTGTGGCATCTGACACTCTTGGCCGGCTGTGGCATCTGTCACTCTCGGCCGGCTGTGACATCTGTCACTCTCGGCCGGCTGTGACATCTGTCACTCTCGGGTGGCTGTGGCATCTGTCACTCTCGGCCGGCTGTGGCATCTGTCACTCTCGGCCGGCTGTGGCATCTGACATTCTCGGCCGGCTGTAACATCTGACACTCTTGGCCGACTGTGGCATCTGACACTCTTGGCCGGCTGTGGCATCTGTCACTCTCGGCCGGCTGTGACATCTGTCACTCTCGGGTGGCTGTGGCATCTGTCACTCTCGGCCGGCTGTGACATCTGTCACTCTCGGGTGGCTGTGACATCTGTCACTCTCGGCCGGCTGTGACATCTGTCACTCTCGGGTGGCTGTGACATCTGTCACTCTCGGCCGGCTGTGACATCTGCCACTCTCGGCCGGCTGTGACATCTGTCACTCTCGGCCGGCTGTGACATCTGTCACTCTCGGGTGGCTGTGGCATCTGTCACTCTCGGGTGGCTGTGACATCTGTCACTCTCGGCCGGCTGTGACATCTGCCACTCTCGGCCGGCTGTGACATCTGTCACTCTCGGCCGGCTGTGACATCTGCCACTCTCGGCCGGCTGTGACATCTGTCACTCTCGGGTGGCTGTGACATCTGTCACTCTCGGCCGGCTGTGACATCTGTCACTCTCGGCCGGCTGTGACATCTGTCACTCTCGGCCGGCTGTGACATCTGTCACTCTCGGCCGGCTGTGCAGAATCTTAATTCCATGGAGTACGGTACAGTGCTCCCAAGTCATGTTATACCTGGCTAGGAAGCAGTTATATTGCCACGAATATTCTAAAACATGAATATTCTTATCAACACTTATTCTTTAAACGTTCTTTGTTTATCGGTAGTGATGATACGAGCTCCTGAATCGGAAAGTTAATGGGGGAAATTTGATATATTTTTTGAGACGTTCAATTAATAATCTCAATAGTCTCTGAAGAATTAGGTCAATTTGACATATATTCTAATAACACAAATTCTAACTAATATGTTCATAGCAATACTTAGCGATTTCGTTACCTAGGTTCCCTGGGGCCAGATTCACGAAGTAGTTACGCAAGCACTTACGATCGTGAACATCTTTCCGCAATCTTTGACGGCTTTGGTTACATTTATTAAACAGTTTACAAGCATGAGAACTTGCCAATCAACTGTTGTTATTGTTATAAACAGCCTCCTGGTGCTTCCGAGCTCATTACCTGTTTAAGAATTGTAAACAAAGCCGCCTAAGATTGAAAAAAGATCTACTTGTTCGTAAGTGCTTGCGTAACTGCTTCGTGAATCTGACCCAGGTATTTATGAAGCTGTAAGTTTTATTCAGAGTACGATTCCAAATATTCATTACGTTACGAAAGACTGATACAACACAAACTCCTCAAGAAGCACCTGTAGCAACCACGTAACAGGCAACAACGGGAGCAACAACGAGCATCTGACGTCACCAGTCAGACGTGGTGACGTCCCAGACCCCCAGAGATAACCACCAGAACAGTGACAGCTTCACAACCAGTGCGCACAAAGAGTCAATATCCGGGTAGTGACAATATTCATCCAAGGACATGACTTCTCAGCGACGTTCTCCCACGTGCAATTGGGAGAACTTGGTGCTCACCCCCCTGATACTTCCCTCCTTCCCTCCCTCCCCTCATGTTTTCTTACACCTCATGTCTCTGTTCCCCTAGCAGTTAGTAGGTACCTGGGAGCTAGACAACGAGGTGCGAGTAATATCCTGGGAATAGTCAGTCGTAGGTCGTAGGCGTAGACTTCAGGGAAATCTCGATAAGCTTAACATGTTCACTCTTTCCGACAATAGGTTTTAAGAGTACCGTATGCATGTCTCGCAGGAACCCCGCTTCCCAGTGAACCGTATTTAAGAACATAATAATTAAAAAAAAAACTGCAGAAGGGCTAATGGCCACTGCGATGCAGTTAATATTTATATTCCTCCCAAACTCATTTATTGATAAACAATTCCACAAGGGCCATGATGAAGGTTCGAACCTACACACCGGGTGTTCCCAGGTGTGCCTTAGTCATGAGGACGTCATTTTTAGATATATTTGATCAACGGTTAAAACAATGAAATGATCTCCCATCCATTTAGTTTCTTTGAAATTTGTCTCATAGACCGTTCACCCCATCTCCAAACCAGTATTTCCCAGGTCTCTCCAGAACCTAATCATCCAGGTGAATGGAATCTAAACTTATCTAATTTATATCCATTGCTTCGTGTTTTATTTTGTGTTAATGTATATATCATTTTCAATCAATTCACCTTCTTACTCTTAATCTTTCTAGAGAGTCTAAATTTAGCTTTTTTAATCACTCTTGATACGACAGGTCGACAGTTCAACGCAAATGATACATTTTTCTTCCTGAAAACTACCACGACATTCGTAACGCAACGGTTCCTGTACTTTGCTCGACTGTAATGATTTATTTAATATCAAAGTACAGACCTCACGTGTCTTGTATTTACATTCTATTGGAATCCTTGTAAAAGCTTTGTCTGTTTCTGGGGACTTAGCTTGTCTTTACCTTTTCTATGTGTTTCTAAAAGGAAATTATCAAGGAATTCACAATTCCTCCCATTCAACCTACATAGATTTTTCAGGTGTAAGTAAAATATCAAGTTCTTCTCTATTAAATACGGAAAATTTTGAAGTAATGAAGTAATGAAGCAATGTAATGAAGTAATGCTACATATATACCGAAACGCATTGCGTAATAGTGGCTTTAGGCATTGTATGTACTAGCTCTATCTATAAATCGATCCATTAATGTAACATCCCTTGTATGTATGTACCTTACCTGAATAAACATATTTATACTTATTTATATTTATATTTATATTGCAGTTATGAGCATATAGCAGTATGACAATTACTGAAGTACGAACTTGAGAATGTCGCAGACATCCACAACAACACTGTTCCTTCCCAAAACTCTTCTGTTCCCCCACAGAAACCACAACATTTCAACAGAAACTAGCGTACCTTTGTCTGGGTGGTATGTTGAAGTATGCTGTGCCAGGCCACCTCATCAGTCTTGCTCACAACCCAGACAATGAGTGAGGCAGTGTGTCCTTGCCTGGCCAGTGTCACCTGGTGGCTGCTCCACTGCTTGAGCGCTCACTGGTATCCCTACCTCACCAGCGTCTCCAGCAAGATACCTTCCTGATAGGTGTTTTGCCTTACGCAACAACGCTGCTACTGATTATATTATGTCAGGAGCTGTTCATTATGTAAGCAACTCTCCTTTGTGATAATAGGTATATTGAGTAAGAGAATGTGAAATGTGTAAGTCCTTTTGAATATATGAAGGAAATTGGATTATTTGTTCAAAAGATTTAATTTGTCTAAATAATAATGCATATATTGTTGCTTGGTTATTAGCTTTGTCAATGATAAGAATCTCATAATCTGAGAGATTATTTCCTGCTCTTACAGACGCATGCGCACACCTGCCACGTTCACACAGGCATTTTTCTACGTCGCGAGAAGTGAGCAAATGGAATGAGCAGAATGGGAAGTAAGAGAATAATTCCTACAGTCAAAACCAGTAGCCTGCAAACCAGATCGTGAGCTCTTGGGTGAACATAAANAACTATGTAGGGTAAGGCAGGTCCTAGTCAACAACGCTTCTCCAATGGTTTCATTGAAGACATCATAAAAAGGAAAGTGAAACCCCATGCAACTCTGAAGAGACAACTAATACAACACCTATACCCCCTATTAGACTATTTTACAGGAACTTCTTTTCCACAGCTCATAAAACGGAGGAAAGGGTCCTGAAGATATTTTTAATAGAAATGTTATCCCTACAGTCAAAAATCATAAGATACAACTGACGATTTACTATAAAACCAAGAAAACGGCCAGCCTACTCATGAGAAACTCTCCAGGCACGGAGCAGAACGCTCTAAAAGAGACAAACGTCGTCTATGCTTCAAATGCCCTCTTGGGGACTGTAAGCCTCAAAAAAACTCAGTATATAGGCAAGACAACAACGTCTCTTTCCAGGCGTTTAACGATGCATAAGCAACAGGGCTCCATTAAGGAACATATATTCTCTTCCCACAACCAAACCATCACCAGAGAAATCTTAGCAAACAACACAGAAATCATTGATAGATACAGCGACAGCAGGCGGTTTTCTGGTATGTGAAGAGGAGTACAGGCCGGATCACGATACACTCTGTCCGCTATCATCCCGATTGTTTCATCCACAGGTGCGTTCTTAAAAGTGATTCTACGTCCAGCGAGGCTCTTATCCCTGTGGCCCGTGTTCCCTGCAGTAAGTCAACAAATTCCTTTGAAGACTTCAGGCTGAAGGTGCAAGGGACATATGGAGTCAGCAAGCCGTTGAGCCGCTTCGCCAGTCTGTACGTAGGTGCGGGTATCTGGCTGATGATGGCTGAAGTGGGTTTCCAGGCTTGTGTGTCTTGACATTTCCATACGCGTATCCAGGTTTGTATTCCCCAATAATCTTTGGCAGTTGGAGTCCGGATTTCTTGGCGTTCACAGTTTCGATCAATTTGTTGACCTTTGCTTTCAATTCGGCTGTAGTGTCCTTCGTTACCCTTTGGAATTTAGTTTGGTCAAAGTATGAGGTTCATTTCGCCAGATATTCGTCTTTTTTTAAAAATGACGTACATTGGCGACTTGTCACGTCTTCTGACGACTATCTCCTTGTTCTCACGAAGGCTCTTAGCTGCCGCTTTGAGCTCGGGGGACAGTATGGTGCTTCTATAGTTGCCTCGTTTCTTTCCTCCTTCTGCGATAAGTTCTGCTTGTAAGGTGTCCTTGGTGGTGACCTTCTTTTGTGTCTCGAGGTCGAATATGTCGTCCAACAGGATTTCCAACTCCTCTTTCTGGGCCATCTCACTTGGTCTGGACATAACGTGACAGGAGTTATAGGATCGTGACAGGATCGTCAATTGCATATACCTCCTGCATGACAGGAGGTATATGCAATCGACGATCACAAAACACTGATCATTTCTATGCGGAAAATCCACAGAGAAATGTGAAAGGAAGTGAACTTTCAGTCAGGTGTTGATCCAGACTGACTTAGTCAGTCTGACCCCCAAGCATAAATGAAACTTAAAAGTCCATACCCCAGAAGTGACTCGAACCCAGACCACCTGGTGCACAATGCAACTGAGGTACATGGTACCTTAACTGCTTGACCATCAGTGACCATACAAAAGACGATGGTAGCCGAGGCTAATTCCCAATGGCCCCGACGGAACTTTGATGGTAATCTTGGGCACAGTTATTTCATCAAATCACCTCATTTTGTGGGGCCACGTGAGCAACACACATGCGAACAAGCTTGAATGGTCTCCAAGCACGTATGCGACAGAAAACTCCACACCCCTGAAGTGACTCAAACTGAACGTGTTCAGGTCTGTTCAATCTACTCGTCTCCCTTCCCCATATATTGCCCAACAGACACCTGGTACCCTTCCATAGTATTCTTTCTGACACATTTATCATTCTAAGGTAAATCTAATTTTTTTATGAACACCGTTCCTCGACTTGCTCCCGCTTAAGGTAATACTGGTGTCTCGAACCCGTCTTCTTACAAAGTACGTCACCTTTCACTCGTTTGGGCTAGAAACAAAAGGCCGTAATTTGAAAATGAAAAATAATTGGAAACAAATTTGGGATCTTTTTTTTCGAAAACAACAAGTTAAGGGACCTCTGGTAGATTAGGGGGTGGGGGGCAGTACGTTCTCCTAAGGTTTCAAGACGTCATGAAAAACGTTATTGAAAGTTTCCTCTCCTAGCCTAACAGCCTAAGCCAGAGGACCCTAAATAGAAAAAAGGACAGTGCATCACTTCCGCGAGTCGATTCTATTTTAAATACGTTGTTTAGTTGACATGGACTTGAAACCGCCATATACTGCAGGTATGTTGACGACATTTTTATGCAGGTACCTGATGTCAGACGTCTGTAGCAGCTCAAGGAGGTATTCGAGCAGAATTCAGTGTTAAGTTTCATTTACGAGATGGAGAATGATGGGAAGCTGCCCTTTCTAGATGTAACAGAACATAAGAACATAAAAACAAAGGCAACTGCAGAAGGCCTATTGGCCCATACGAGGCAGCTCCTATTTATAACCACCCAATCTCACTCATATACATGTCCAACCCATGCTTGAAACATAAGAACATAAGAACATAAGAACAAAGGCAACTGCAGAAGGCCTATTGGCCCATACGAGGCAGCTCCTATTTATAACCACCCAATCCCACTCATATACATGTCCAACCCATGCTTGAAACAATCGAGGGACCCCACCTCCACAATGTTACGCGGCAATTGGTTCCACAAATCAACAATCCTGTTACTGAACCAATATTTACCTAAGTCTTTCCTAAATCTAAACTTATCCAATTTATACCCATTGTTTCGCGTTCTGTCCTGTGTTGATACTTTTAATACCCTATTAATATCCCCTTTGTTATGTCCATTCATCCACTTGTAAACCTCTATCATGTCACCCCTAACTCTTTGCCTTTCCAGTGAATGCAAATTAAGCTTTGTTAATCTTTCTTCATATGAAAGATTTCTAATTTGGGGAATTAACTTAGTCATCCTACGCTGGACACGTTCAAGTGAATTTATATCCATTTTATAATATGGCGACCAAAACTGAACTGCATAATCTAAATGGGGCCTAACAAGAGCAAGATATAGCTTGAGAACCACACCAGGTGTCTTGTTACTAACGCTGCGATTAATAAATCCGAGTGTCCGATTTGCCTTATTACGAACATTCATGCATTGATCCTTTTGTTTTAAATTCTTACTAATTATAACTCCCAGATCCCTTTCGCAATCCGACTTCGCAATCTCAACACCATCTAGCTCGTATCTTGTAACTCTATCATCATTACCTAGAACATAAGAACATAAGGACAAAGGCAACTGCAGAAGGCCTATGGCCATACGAGGCAGCTCCTATTTATACCACCCAATCCCACTCATATACATGTCCAACCCATGCTGAAACAATCGAGGGACCCCACCCAAACCTCAGACTTGGTGGTTCACCCAATTCCTAGTTCTGAGGCTAGGGTGGGACCCTCACCCTAGCCTCAGAACTTTACATTTATCAGCATTAAACTGCATCTGCCAATCCTTTGACCATTTCAATACCCTATCTAGATCAACTTGAAGTGATAGTGAGTCCTCCTCCGAATTAATTTCCCTACCGATTTTCGATCATCGGCAAATTTGCAAATGTTGCTACTCAAACCTGAATCTAAATCATTATATATATTATAAACAACAGAG